>BSQZ01000049.1:3045000-3055000 GCA_033239005.1 Lamellibrachia satsuma | reverse complement strand
AATTACAATGGTTTATGTCGTCGGTCGTGGTTTATGTTAATAATGATGATGCTGGTAATAGGTGCGTTCTTATATAGCGCGGTATCCAGTCCTTCGGACAAAAGCGCTTTACACTTCACGCCCTGGCAGACCAGTTCATTCCAACGTCATTTCGACTTCTATGGGAAGGATTCAGCCATGTGGTGGTGGTGGTGGTGGCGGTGGAGGTGGTGCTGGCGGCGGCGGCGGCGGCGGCTGCGGCGGCGGCGGCGGCGGCGGCGGCGGCGGCGGCGGCGGCGGTGGAGGTGGCGGCGGTGGAGGTGGCGGTGGCGGTGGTGGTGATGGTGGTGGTGGTGGTGGTGGCCGGCACCCACGCAGCCACGTGACACTGCTTCAGTGCGTGCGGTTTGTTAATCTGTCGATCGGCTGCCATTACAGTAAAGCCGATTATGCAGCTACTGGACGGGAAGAGCGGTTTGCTTGCATATGCTATGAAAGGCGCCTTACATTCTGAAACGTGATCTGTTTAGTTAACGGTCACTTCGCTGCCCACGAACACGCGACGTTGCGGCGAATCGTTGAAGGTTAAGGGGCATTACAATTATTTGGCGGCAACGCAACGGAGCATTGTCACTTCATCAGGTTTGGGCAATCGGGCGGTCCATTGTAATCGACTGCAATGGAATTGTGTAGGCATAATAATTATACGATGCTATCTTCGAAATTAAATAGCGCCACTTTCTGGTGAATGTCATAACGACAACATGGCGATTTATGTAGGGAAACTGCTATTCCAAATCTTCGCCTATCGGTTCAGGATACCAGTGCCTCAAGCGCTATTGAAATTGTGTCTCTTCATTTCGGTAAAACATATACTTGAATGTCGACATTGATACATTCGGGTGGGAACTGATATAACGACATATGTCGTCACTTGTATGAGCGGCTAGAAGTCGTTTTGGTCTTCCAAACAATTTATTCGGTAAGATAACATTTTAGATACCGCAATTTACGTACAGAACTGGAATAATCGCTCGACCATGTTTTAAGACAATAGAGGAGATGCGAAGAATTTGAAGGCAATTTAATGATTAAACAATTGCGCGCATGTGTCCATCTACCCCAGTGGGTGTATCCTAGTAAACTATACATTCCGACACTCACTGTAACCATTTTCAAGATATGAAGCAGAAATCATTTATGCGTTTCCGCTTTGCGTGCATTTAACAGGAAACTATTTATGGTGTGCCGTTTGGTAGTATGACACATGCGACATCAAACTCAAGTTACCATCAATTCTGAAACAACGTACTTCCGCGGGACAATCATTAGTGCCGGTCAACCGAAATAACGTACTACCGCGGGACAGTCATTAGTGCCGGTCTACATAAACAACGTACTTCTGCGGGACAATCATTAGTGCCGGTCTACAGAAACAACGTACTGCCGCGGGACAATCATTAGTGCCGGTCTACAGAAACAACGTACTGCCGCGGGACAGTCATTAGTGCCGGTCTACAGAAACAAGGTACTTTCGCGGGACAGTCATTAGTGCCGGTCTACAGAAACAACGTACTTTCGCGGGACAGTCATTAGTGCCGGTCTACAGAAACAACGTACTTTCGCGGGACAGTCATTAGTGCCGGTCTACAGAAACAACGTACTTCCGCGGGACAGTCATTAGTGCCGGTCAACAGAAACAACGTACTGCCGCGGGACAGTCATTAGTGCCGGTCTACAGAAACAACGTACTTCTGCGGGACAATCGTTAGTGCGTACTGTAACTGTAAACACGTACTGTAACTGTAAAAACGTACTGTAACTGTAAACATGTACTGTAACTGTAACAACTGTAACTGTAACTACGTTGAATTCAATGTAAACGTGAATTGTAGATGTGAGATGCGCAAACAATGAACAATGCACGTGTTATATACAGTGTAAGGAGACGATAGCGAAATTTTAAAGTCGACATGTTATTATGTAAATATGTGTGAGTTTGCGTGCGTGTGCGCGCGCGTATGCTTGATATGAATATAAGGCATACGTATGAGCGTGCGCGCGACGCAGATGGAAAATGAGACAATACAAATAAGAATTCGTGATGTAACTGGAATGTTGTGAGCAGTGTACCATTTGGAAACGTGATACCGCGATGAATCAGCCACCAATAGGGTGCGTGACAAAGAACCGCCGCGAGTCGAGCATTCATAACGCGCCGATACACTAACGCACAGTGGCGTATCTAGGATCTCGCAAAGAAGGAGGCCAACGGGCGAGCCTAGACATCCATTGGTTTACCATGCTACCGTGTAGCAGGGCAACGGACATGTACGGGAAAAAAAGCAAAACAATTACGCCAAAGGGCAAGGACATGGCCCAGTCCCCTAAATTCATCAATGCTGACACACATTCAACAACATTGGTCTCTGTTTCGTCTACGTTATTTAAACACAACGTCTTTTGACCTACGCTTCATTCAGCGCGAACAGGCCATCCAGTGTGTCGTACCACGACAGATACTCTTTCAAACATCGACGACTGAACAGCTATGTACAGAATCGTGATTGCGTTGATTGAATCACGAACTACCGTCATTATACGTCGTGAGAGAGATTGGTGTCAATAATATTGAGTCAGTTCTTAGCTACCGATATACCGGGCGGGTGGGCCGGTGGGCGATTACAAGGAATAGGGTAGTTGATTCACAAATCAGCTGGTAGAATGCGCATGCATGAGCCGTGCGTCCACCCACAGGCCATTCGCGACTCAACGAAACCTTTTCCATTGCGAACTCGACGTACTTTTGATTAGTTGCCGTTATCGCAGTTGTCGATGTTCCCGTAACGCAACAGTAGCCTCCGACAGCTTCTCTCCTCGCATTTATCACCACGGTGAGGTGTGGTCTGGTAATGACTAGCTTATCTACACGTGGAACCGTGGTAAGTGGCTAATGCATCCGCAAGCCACGCCAAAAATCGGAAGTTCGAGGCTTTGATGTCAAAAACGACCACAAACAATAGGAGCCTTTTGTGCCTTGTGACTGTGTCACACCGCACAGTTGTCCGGTCTGGTGTATATGGGTAGCATACCGTCCAACGAGAACGACATTAACACTATGACCGCATCCTCCGTGTCAGAAAGAGGCTCAAACGTTGAACTAAATTCCTAGCGGTAAACCTAATTATGACGTGGTGAACACCAGGCTACCCATGCGCATGCGCTCTTGCCTTGCACCGTAACGCAATTGTTGTCCTCTTCTGGTCAGGGCCTGTCTGATTGAGCGTCTTCACGACTCTCCGTTCAATGGGCTGATTACAGAGCAGCTAAACTGCTTGAAATAGTGTTCAACGACAATGACGTAGTTAGCGAGCAATCTAACAAGAATGCTCCAGAATGGCAGTAGCATCGATTTCCCTTAGCCCAACATTCGTACATGCGATATATTATTTATGAAATCTGGTTTTAACGAACATGTTTTTTTCACAGAAAAAAATCCGTGTATCCTGTGTCAAGTTAATTATATCTTGCATTATGTCATAAGAAAATAACCTAGACGAATAAACGTATATTCAAATATAGGATGATACAAAAGTATGGTTCTATCACTCTATGCATTATCAGAGAATGTCATATGCCAATGTATTTTTGTGATTGCAGAGGTTCTGTAAAACTAATTACACGTCTCAGAAGGTCGGTGGGTTGATCAATACGTAAAAAGATCGCCTCCCATCGAAGTCTCGTTACCAGCAAGCCAAGTGTATTCACACAAGTAAGACCACAGCGGCGGATGCACTGTTTTAGCGGCGACGTAATGACTGAGCAACTCTCTTATCGCGGGGTTGCATGCACCAGTCATACGACAAGCGACGAGGGTTAACACGATAAATGGATGGAGGGTGGCAGGTCGCCGCTGAAGCCGGAGTGAGCCAATTCGCCGACACCGTCGTCGTTCTGCACTGCTGGACCACAGAACGGATGCAATTAATTCCCTCTAGAAGTTTAAACCTACACGTTTCTGGAACTTTTGGGGAGGGATATTTTGTGCGTGTGTTGATCGTGCAACGGGTAATTTTCTGCTCTTTTAGCACGTCTCCCGAGATGTCAATGAAAATACAGTGGCTTTCGTTTAACAGAATCGCGGATAAAATAATGAGCTCTGAAGTAGAATCAAATATATTTGCTGGGACGGAATCATTCCCTGTTCACGCTGTATTAAACGAATCAGCTGCTTAATATAATGAAATTGCTCTTGCCCGTAGTTAAGCTGAGTTCACTCTATTTTCACATTATCTTAACAATCGCACCTCTCAATAATCGATCGATTAAAATATGCTGTTAGAATTTTTCCGATTGCAAAGGTGTGACTTGGGCGGGATGTCATTGTTTATTCTATGTGCACGAATGTGCAATATTTCTATAAAAAAATTGGGTCAATTTGTTTCAGAAGCCCGACGGGAAATTGCGAGTTAAAAACATGTCGCACCCGTGGCTTGCTAACATAGGTCTGACAATGTATACGCTGCCCTGGATGCATACGTAAGAGTCACATTGTCAAATGTCGGTCACAAGATCAAACAACTGGTCTATATTCTCTTTTGTTTTGTCGCCACGCGTGCGTGGCTCTGTTGCAAACTTATTCACAAGACAGTTCGAGTAGCGTGTAATGCAAGACGTATTCCCGTTACCGGCAGCACGGCAGGGAAGGCATTGGGAGAACACACACAGGGTCTGGGGCTTGGGATCCGTGAGGCGTGCCTCCCAAGGTTACCCAGACCTTGCGCGCACTGGTTAGGTCTACTAGGTCAGTTCAGTGCACAACAGACCCGCACTGACACTCCGCGGGGTACCCGTGTCTGCAGACCCGCAGCTGGACCGTTATTGAGCATTATGCGACGAAGAAAGGGAAACAGAAATCGACGAACTGCATCGGTGCCAGCCTCACCCTTTCATGGATAAAGAGGACACGATATAATGTATACATTGGGTGGAATCATCGCATAAAATGTTAACAAATGCCTAGGTTTCCATGTGGAGATATGTGTGCACCAGTCGCGCTCCAGCGAAGCGATGCAACGACTGCGCCGCTGCAATAGATGGTAACCGGCTGCGCCGTGCGACTTACCATGGCAACCGAGATGCGGCGATGAAATCCGACGCTCAAACGAGACGTCGCTGTATCCAAGTCTCGGCAACAATGATCCAGACCTGTCTTTGAAGCACCTACGCCGCACACGCGAACCGAACGTCTGCAAGCTGACGGGCGCGATTAGCCGGCGCGCGGGTACTCCTGCGGGTGTAGAGACGCGCGTCCCGTCGAAGATACCGACACGCTGCGCACACGTCTACTGTACACACACACAGACGGTCACACGAACACCTTTTATCACCTTCGTCGCGGTGACACGTCCATGGGTTACCTCACCGCTACGTACAGACAGCTAGAGCGTCCGTTTCCGCCCGGGACGTCCACTGGCGACGTTATACCGGCGCGCCTCGCTACGCGGACCTCAACACTCGGATCTGCTGTAGTTTTCCGCCGCCGCCGCCAACGGCAAATCTATGCTAGGCGTGTGTGACGTCACTCGCGGCGAGGCCACAGCGCGTTAATGAAATGTTGCATGGCTAGGCGGCGATTTCGTATAATAAACCGACCGCGCCAAGACTTTAGTGTGCTGCCCAAAATAACCTGGTTTCATGTTTCTCCTGTGTGTAGAATATATCGAATAATTATTTACATACACAAGGAAATACCCGGCGCTGGTATTTATATCAAGGCTACTATGCCGTAGTAAATAGGACATTTAATTGAACCTTGTATTTCGACAAGAGGACATGTCCCTTGGGTAGAAATATAGATTTAAGCACAAGCCCGTCCTCGTGGTTATGAATAGGGAGCCTACACAATCAGCACGGCATTTCTGTGATGATTTCTGATTTTTTTGCAGTTACACAACATTCTCTCAAGAGGAGAACCCCCGAGGACGGGCACGACACACTAGAGTACTGCGAACCTTTCCGTCACTAACACATCGTCCTTCATAGTGGGTACAAGACATCATCATATTTTGTGTGTATGTGATACATTAGTGACAGCGCTCGGTTATCGACGCATGAACTGCTTCTCATGATACGACGGTGGTATATTACGATCTGGCGCCACAGGCCTCGCGCTGTGGTCGCGAGGGTGGGGTATAGAAGGGGTGTCACAAGCCAAAATATTGACCACTAAAAATTTTGTCAGACTGATCAATCAAAACGAGCCGTAGCCAGTTGGCAAACTAAATATAGCGTGGAAACTATTTCCATATCGTGTTTCCATGTCGTGTTTCACTGGTGGACTACATAGCTACCTAGCGAACAAATATGTAAACTGTAATATTATAAACATTAAATACCAAATATGCCAAGTCGTCTGCTTTGGGAAAGAGATTTCCTTCTTTTTTTCTGCACATTTTGCAACATCTTCTGCTCCTCATCCTTTTCCAGATAATCTCCTTTTTGAAACAATTCCACATTTTCTATAAAAAAAATGGCTACATAACATGACATTCCACATAAAATTTGTTACCTTCAAATGTATACTTATCCCCCTCCTACAACACCCTCCTTCCTTAATTTCATATTCAGCAGGGGGATCTCCTTTCTCCTAATTCTTGAACTTGGCACCTTTGAGATAGTGGTTCAGTGGTACATTTGGATTCAAAATCGGTAGGCCTTACATACATTTTTAAACATTTTTAAACGTTCAAATGGTGGTTTGGTGGTAGATTTGGGCTCAAAAGCGGTAGATTATGTAAACAAATTGAAGAAAAAGCGTTAGTTCTACCGCCAAAGCGGTAGAGTGGCCTAGAGTAGTGGCACTTGTTTCACTGGCTTCATCACAGTTAATACATGTTTCCCATCATTCTTCTTCAGCTCAAACTTAACTTCCTATACCTTAATCCGTGATGTCTAGACTCTGCAAACCGCATATTTTTGGCATGAATGTACCCTTTTGCATAGATCTAATGACCTCATACCAGGCCACTTAAGTTCACCTGGCTGGAAGCAGCCAGCCCCAAATATTTACTTTAGACATATTTGCAGAGGCAATCAAGCCATGATTAACCATAAACTTAATCACCCTTTGACCAAACCAGTGGACATTCTATTGTCTAGGTCTTCCCTCCAAACATTGCCCGCCTGAATAACCTGCCAACTGGCCACTGCCCACTGCCCACTGCCCAGTAGTGCCAGTACCTACTACCCACCTCAGTTGGTAATTGGTATTTTTCAATTGTGTGAACTAGTGACTACTATTTAGTATCTACAATTTCCCCAGTACTGACTCATTCACATTTGTACTAATTCACACACGTCTCAATCTGATCTGTCTCAGGCTAGTGACTGCAGGCCTGCTGGAAATGCCACTGGGTGTCAGTGCCAGTGGGTGACATAGTAGTAGCTAATACTAGCAACTAGCTAGACACTACTAAACAACAACTGACATTAGTATTTCAGTAGTAAACATTATACAGTGTTCATATATTATGTTTTTTATTTATTAAAATAATAAGTCTGTTTTACAGTTCATTTGTGTTTCGTATTTCGTATAAGATTATAGTTTTATCTTCTCTAAACTTAGCGGGCTTACGGCCCGCGGGCTTACCCGTCTTTGGCCCGCGAGTATGGGCCGGTATGGGCCTGAAACTTGCGGGTCGAGCCTGGGCCGGGCCTGGGCCTAAATTCTAGTTTGCGGGCCTGGGCCGGGCCGGGCTTGAAAAATTTATGCGGGCCTGGGCCGGGCTTGGACTCTAACTGCTAATTTCTGGCCGGGCTTGGGCTCAAATTATAGGCCCGCGCAGGGCACTAGTGCACATGTACGGTACAGTCTCTTGGAATATTGCTCTCTTGCATTGTATTCATGTTTTGGTACATTAGGCCAGCGCTGCTGTGCAGTACTGTTGTTGTTGTTGTTTTTGTTGTTGTTGTTCTCTTTGTTGTTGTTGTTGTTTTTGTTGTTGTTGTTGTTTTTGTTGTTGTTGTTGTTGTTGTTTCTGCTGCTGCCGCTGCTGTTGCTGTTGCTCTCCTCTTTATCCCTGCAGTTCGGGGTGAGGCTGGTATCGATACCGGTCGCAGATCTTTGTTTCCCCTTCTTCTTCGTCACTAGTCCAGTTTTACTGCCGTCTCCACCAATCGTCTCCACTCTCCTCCCCCATCCCTCGCTCTCATTCTCCCCTCCCACTTCCGCCGAATCTCTTTTCACGCAGTCCTCCCATCTCAGTCTCGGTCTTCCTCTTCTGCTTCTCCCCTCCACTCTAAGCGCATCCGCTCTCTTCATCAACCGTATCCCTTCCATTCTTTCCACACGCCCAGCCCACTTTAGTCGGCTTCTCACCAGCTTCCTCGCGAGACTCTCTCTCTCACACCGACTTCCTCCCTCAACTCCTCCATTCTTCGCTTGTCGATTCTTTTCACTCCCGCAATTCTTCTCACCCGGTTATTCTCGCAAACTTGCAGTTTTTCCGTCATCGCCATGGTCTCTAGGCCGTATAGGTGGGTTGGTGTTACGCATGAGCTAAGCACCTTTCCTTTTAGCTTCCGAGATATATGTCTATCTCCCATCACCCCTTTCACTTTGCTCCATGCACTCGCCCCAGCTTGTATTCCCCTGCGAAATTCCGTCTCCGTGCCGCCGTCTCCATGCCGCCGTCCACGTGCCCCCGTCCCCGTGCCGCCGTCCCCGTGCCCCCGTCCCCGTGCCGCCGTCCCCGTGCCGCCGTCCCCTTGCCTCCGTCCCCGTGCCGCCGTCCCCGTGCCCCCGTCCCCGTGCCGTCGTCCCCGTGCCGCCGTCCCCGTGTAGACATTCGCAATTTGTTAACGTAATGTTGCATAAAGCTGTTTGGTAGTGCATCTGAAAGTTTACTGTTTGGAGCTATATTTGTGCAAATGAAGAAAGATCGTTGACATTGAGGTTATTCGTCCGTGCCACCTCATAGTGCCGCCACGTGCAGCGGCAAGGGGCTTCATAAAACACGTTACTGCGCGTTATACCAGATACAGTTCCACTGTTGTTGCTTTATTACGTCGAACGTGTTGTGTTTCATGCCACTGGGGGACTGACTGATTCACCCAATCCGAGCCTCTTCTGGATACTCCGTCATCCCATCTTCGTGAACAGTGGTGATCTTTGTATCACCCCTTGTCGACCCACCCGAGCAAACATAGAATTGACTTTGTCCCAGTTGCTGCCTCAACCAGTGAGATAAGTTGCTAAGATTTCTCTTGGCTACATCCGGGTCAGTTGCTCTAGGCGAATGCTTCGATTTTTTAGTCATAAATTGTTCAACAAAATACACAAACTACATTTTGGGTACATCAATCGAAAGGAAGGAATACAAGGGACATATAGGAGGGAATAGGGAAGGATAAAAGGGGCAGAGGAAGACAATGATTCACATGGACAGACACCATCGAGGCGTGGACGGGAACAGCACAATATGAAGATCTAGTAAGAAGGACACAGAGAAACCATCAGTGGCGACCCACGACAGCCGACCTTCTGGGAAGAGATGACACAACAAGGTAATGAAATGCACGTCATTAGTGAATATAATATTTCACACCCAATACATATTGTACATGTATAATTATCAGCAACGCATGTTTATCGGCGTTACGTAGTTTACTGTCGGTGTGCACTTCTGGTGTAAGCGGCCACGTTGGCTGGTGATATCAAATGTAATGTTGCGTTATACGATCCACCAGTGCCACACAAACACAGTCTGTTTTATCGCCTACTTATCCTGGTATAGTGCGAGTTTTCGTAATGACGCGTGCAGTAAGTGACGCCTCTCTTATAAAACATTCACGTCGCGCGCGGTGGCCGTGATCGATCTATCCGTATTGCGCGCTCTGCCCTGACAGCGACGGCGGCGTCAACGGAGCAAAGGACGTCAGATTTATCATCGTCCACTCCGCACGTTCGCACGGCCGTGTCGCGAATTACCCACGCCATCTGGGCGGAAGAGTGAAGATC
>BSQZ01000049.1:3027500-3040000 GCA_033239005.1 Lamellibrachia satsuma | reverse complement strand
GCCAGGAACAAGCTGGTTTCAGAAAAGGGGAAAGCTGTGTTGATCACATCTTCACCCTCAGACAGATCATTGAACGGTCAGCTGAATGGAATAGCACAATTTACACAAGCTTCATAGATTTTGACAGCCTCACTCTGGAAAATCCCTCTGGAAAATCTTCTGATCGTATGGGATCCCCCAGATGTTGAATATTATAACACTTCTCTACAGAGAATGCAAGGTTATTTGCAACAACCAGTTCACAGGTAGTTTCAGCATCACCAGAGGGGTCAAGCAGGGGTCAAGCAAGGCTGCATCTTATCACCACTCCTCTTAACTGTTGCCATGGACTGGCTTATGACGACAACAGACAGCAGAAAAGGAATCAGATGGGCTCTCACCACCTACCTGGAGGATCTGGACTATGCTGATGACATCAGCCTGCTTTCAAGTCGACAGAGAGACATGCAAGAGAAGACAGACAGACAGACTAACTGGGACAGCACAGAAGTTGCGTCTGAAAGTGAACATCAGCAAAACAAAACTGAAGAAAATTAATCAGAAGTCAAACGACCCAGTCACCATAAATAACAGTGACATAGATGAAGTGAACGAGCACAAGGATGGGAGGCGGAACAGAAGTCGTCCCTGGAGACCTGGCTACGAACAGTGGAGAAAGAGATGAAAGCGAACTGATCTTGGAAACCATCACCAGACAAGCAGCAAACCGACAACGGTGGCGCTCTCTTGTGGACGCCTTACGTGCCACTTGAGGCACGTAGAGGATTGAGTGAGTGACCAAGGTATAGGTGGATATTTATGTGATACTGTTGTGCATCCTGAAAACTTACAGTCATGTGCGAGCTACTAAGTTATCCCGTCCCAAATAAAGATATTTTTTGTGCTAGTATTTGATAATAACATTATCAGTGATGTTATAATGCGTTATTGTATTTGTTCAACAAATTACGTCATACAATTTCCATCGACTTATTTAGAATGTATCAGCGAGTCAGATATGACCGTGAGATGAATCCACGATATAATTAAAGTTAAACGTCCCAGTAATAGTGTGATATGTGTGCATAAAAGCAGTAGAGCAATGGAATGGAAAGTGTCAATATGAGACAAGGAAATGAGCAGTTTTATTGAAACGTTGATATTGAAATGCCCACGCATTTACACATCCCACTAAACGTTGCTATGATTTCTAGCATCACATATAATAATTATTTTGACAACGAAATGTATTTTCACTACCAGAACGTCTTGTTTGGCTCTCAGACTGCGAGTGAAACAATATTTAACAAGATTGCCATCCAAGGCAAATGCCCACATGGCAAGTGGACAAGGAAGCCATTTGGTTATCGAGAGTTCAACATTTTTTTTCATCTACGTGTAAGATTGCTGCTGATAGCAGTCGAAACGTCACGGGAAGAAAAGGGTAAGCTGACTGTAAAATAAATTTTAAAATATTACTCATCTCATGTCCTCTAGTTCTATTATCTGTATGAACTGAAACAAACTATTTCTATCAATATTCTCATACCCACTCGATATCATAAAAAGCCTCAATTTGATCTCCTCTTAACTTCCTTGTCTCTATGATTGCTAAACCATATTCCTTTAACCCAATAATTTGATTACCCTTTGAAACTGCAACACCACGCTACTCTGAAACTTTCATATCAATACTTATAGGAGGGCAGAGGTGGTGAGAACGAGGAGAGCAGAGGTAGTGTGATGGAGAAAGCTGGTAAGAAGAAGAACGAAGGAAAAAGAGTGTGCAACAAAAGGAAGGTAACCGGGTGAGTGGAGAGGAATTGTCAGGTGGTAAGGATAGACGAGAGAGAATGGGAGGTGGAATAATTTTACACATTAAAGAATCTATCCAAGCATATGAAATAACATTGAAAAGTGAAGCAGATTGTGAGGAAGCAATTTGGTGTAATTACCAGGAACTCAACATTAACAATAGGAGTAGTTTATCGTAGTCCTAACATAGGACAAGAGGAAGATGTAAAACTATATAAGGGATGGGAGCTAAGGGGGGATGTGTTATAATGGATTACTTTAACCATTTCCATATGCAATGGAAATCATTAGAGAGTGCTGCGGTGGGACGACCATCAGTTTCTACTTCTTACATAGGATTGTTTCCTTACTCAACATGTCTGGGAATCAACCAGAGGTGGGAATGTGTTAGATTTAATGTTGTCTTGTCACAATGAATTAGTTGACAATGTTAAAGTACACGAACCTTTGGGTTCAAGTTATCATAACCAGATCCATTTTAATAAAAAAGTAAAAACACGGAACACATATAAAACAATGGAGGAGGAACTTCAACAAAGGCAAATATAAAGAGACGAGAACATAAAACATGAGATTGATGGCATTACTGAGATATTTGTTCCAATAAGAAAACAAGGGAAAAGGTCCAGGAAGAAACACCATCACAAGAGGCTATTAGAAAAACTGATCACAAACAGATGCTGTTGGGGGGTTTATAAACACATTGGAAACGTAGAAGACTACGCAAACTACAAAGAATATTTCAGCTAAGTTTTTATCACAGAAGATATCAGCTCACTTCCAGTTCCAGTTACTAAATTTTACGGTGATAAATCAGATCATTTAGGGCAGTTATTTGTAACTCCTATAATTATAGAGAATTAAGAAGATGAAAGATAATAAATCACGTGGAGTTGATGGGATGCCACCAAAGCTGCTTAAGGAAATTGTAGAGCAAATTAGTACACCATGGGCAAAAGTGTTTAACTTGTCAATAGAAGAAGGAATAGTTCCTTCATAATGGAAAGAAGCAAATATTACGCCGCTATTTAAGAAGGGATCGAGGAACAAGTAAGAAAATTACAGATTATTGAGTTTAACATAAATTTTGTGCAAATTACTTGAAACATTCATTATTCAAACACGCATGTCTAACCAATATTAGATGGTGGGATTTCAAATTGGAAATCTGTTTTGAATGGGGTACCATATAGATCAGTATTAGGTCATGTACTGTTTTTAATATATACAAATGATTTGGAAGATGACATATGTAGCAAAGTACTGAGATTTGGAGATGACTCAAAACTATTAAGAAAGGTTACAAATAATACAGGTAAGCAAAGATTACAGGATGGTCTAGATAAATTAGTTAAACAGTAAGAAAAACGGCAAATGTTATTAAATTTTAGGAAGTGTAAATGCATACACATATGACACGAAAACATGGACGACCCCGATTACAGGATAAATTTCGTCAATGCCACCTTGTTTGCAAAGAAGGCCACTCTGAATCCGACCGTGCAGATGGCACACATCAAGGCTCTAGAAAAGAGCACGGTCAAGTAATAGATGCGGTCCGTCGACTGCAAAGTGTACTCTATTCCCGCAGGCGCTCGGTCTCAGAAACTTCTGGTGCTATGCTGCATCGATAACGATGGGTACAACGGTGTGTAAGCTAATAATCCATTTCACGCCAAGAACAACGCCATCAGCTTCTACGCAGTGTACGTGCACGGGCGACAGATACCCTCCAAACCTTTCCAGCCGAACTTCGAAGAAGACCTCGTCATCAGGAGCTACATGAGTCTGTTCTCCTCGAACGTCAAGATGTGGCAGGACGAGGGGAACGGACTGACTAACAGCGACTACCGGCACGGCTACACCTTCTTCGGTTTTGACCTGACCCCCAACCAGTGTGATGGCCCCTCCTTCCATCTGGTACTAAAGGACAACCTGCGCATAGCACTGCTTTTCCGCGAAGCGCTGCCGAACACCGTGAACGTCATCGCCTACGCCGAGTTCGAGTCCGTGTTGGAAATAGACAAGAGCCGCAACGTCATCTACGACTACTGAGATGGACACCCTGCAGATCGCTAGACTACTGGCGATGGACCCGCGCACCAGATCGATCTTTCGCTGTGTCGTACCCAAAGACGGACTGCCTACGACGATAGACGCTACCTGCGGCCTTCTTGTGCAACACCGACGACGGCGACGAACCGGGTGAACATTGGATAGCGCTGTACCTGGACGCCGACGGACGCGGCGATTACTTCTGCTCGTACGGACTGCCGCCAAGACACGCTGCGTTCCGCACCTTCATGAACGAACATTGTTCCGAGTGGACTCATAATAGCACGAGATTTCAGAGTCCTCTGTCTAACGTTTGTAGACAATATTGTGTAGTTTTGTATTGCTTCGTTGTATCGGCATTCCTCTGGCGAGGTGGACTCACCACCCCTAAGCTCACGACCTCTGGCGTGATGGTCAACATCCGCAATTCGCCTCACCATCACCCTCAGCCTTTAGCGAGGTTGAGACACCCCTAAGCTCGCGACCTCTGGCGTGATGGTCAACATTCGCAAGTCGCCTCATCATCATCATCATTATCATCATCATCATCATCATCATATCAGTCGTAGTCGTAGTGATATTACATGCTACCCTTGTTGTTGTTCAATAAAATACGTGTGCACTCGTACGATACCGTGTTGTGTTGGTTTCTCGTTTCCTCATTAATTCCTTTGATCACTGATAATGACCCTGTTAATGACCGCTGCGTAGGGGTCACTCCGTTACGGTCAGGGTCAGGTCAGGGTTCACCGCAGGCGACAAAAGGTTAGGGTTACACAGCCGATAACAAGTTGGGGTTAGGGTTAGGGTTAGCTCCAGTCGCCATGGGTTAGGGTTAGGGTTAGCTACAGCCGCCAGCGTGTCGCTACGTGTACTAAAACAGATCCACCCTTACCCGAACCTACGATGTTTTCTACCCTCTCAGTTATCGCGTCTATTTTTGCTCCAGGCAAGCAGACCACCGCATCATCTCCCTTGTTTAAGACTCTGTCGGTCTTCCTAACTATCGAATCCCCCACAAATACCCTCGCTCTCTTCCTCACCCCCTCTATCACTGCTGCAGAATAGCTCTTCCGTTCGATCCCCTCCATCACATTCTGCCCTGATCCCTTCCCTCCTGCCTCCTTCGCTCCTGTCTCCCCACTTCCTTCTTCTTCGCTCTTGTCTCCCCCACTTCCCTCCCCTTCACTCCGGTTGTTTTACCGCCTTTCTCCCCCACTCCCTTCTCCTTCCCTCCTGTCTCCCCCACTCCCCTCTCCTTCACTCCGGTTGTCTTTCCCCCCATTCCTTTCCTTCCCGTCTCCTTACGTCCTGTCTCCCTACGACCTGTCACCTTCCCTCCTCTCAGCTTCCTCCCAGGCTGAGGTGAGCTCTCCCTAGCATCTCTCGTGTCTTTTCCCACTTTATCGTCTACTGTTCTCCCACCGGAACTACTGGCACAACCCCCCTGTTCCCTTCCCACCATTGCCACCACGAGCAGCCTCAGCTCTTCCAACTCCACCTGTAGTTCCTTCATCTTCGTACATCCCCATACACTCAAAACTAAAACTATCTGCCTGGACCTTAGCCCAGGACTTCTCGCACCCAGACTTGACGAAGTCCACCCAGTTACTGCAACTGCCACAAATTAAGTGCCTTGTGGCCTTTAACTGCCGTTTGCACGGCGCCATCATACAATTTAGTTTTAATTAGTAAAAGCCTGCCACCTAGCGAATACGGAGAACACTGTGTAACAAAACAACGAAATCAGTGTGTACTAATTTACGCTAAAATCCTGCTTTTAATTCCTTTTTACCGAAAACGTCTACTACCACTATGTCAGATATTACCTTATGTATGTAATTTAAGTAAATATATCACTTTATCTTATATATATATATATATATATATATATATATATATATATATATATATATATATATATATATATATATATATCTATTAACCAATGTAAACGATAGTTCGATGCACCAGTTGAATTCACGACCTGTAAACAAACTCCCTTTTATCACTCGTTGAGTTTAAATCCGGGAAAAAATACTACCTCTGTTAACAAAAACGGTTTCTTAATTTATGTCTACAAGAAGTTTGTGAACAATATATGTGTATAATACTAATACTTATTCTAACCAATATTCCAATGTTACTGACTATTTACAATGCTATCTAAATTTTCGAATGGAAAACAACCCTATTAACGCTCGCTGACTTCCCTGACAGAGTCCGAAACTAACTTACGCTAAAATACTGCCTCTGACTAATAATTAACAAAACCTGTTCCCTAATGCATGTGTACAATATGTTTATATATAATATATATGCAATAGTAATGCTTATTCTATTCGATATTCGACGCTTTTCTATAAATTCTCTTCACCAATTTCAAATCGCTGCTGCACCAAGCCAAGATCCGCACAATTTATTGTTTCATTGCTCGGACAGCTGTTGAGGTATATATGGTGAACGCGCGTAAAATGGCCTTGTTGGATCCACGGTTGCTGGAGACCCTTCGGTCAGGACAACCGACATACACGATAGTTAAAGTCATGCGAGGACTCGACGCCGACATGACCTCTATCAGTACAATCAGGTGATGCAGCGGTACAACGCTTTGTCTGACAGACACGTCACACAGCTGACACGAGTGGTCGTGGTGAACGACGACGACCCTGCACCAGCAGAGGTTCCGAGAGACGTCGACGTCCTCGTCGACCCCGGTCCCAAGACCATGCAGACCAAGGCCAAATGTTCATGGAGACGAAAAAGACGTCGCGTGGACCGATCGGGGCGAATTGATACACGACGGCGTGCCGGTACCTGGAACCAACATGACGGATCTCGTCAATGACCTCTTGAGAAAGAGGAGAAAGAGCGATCCTGTAGGATGGCAAACGTTTGCACAGCAGCTCAACGCATCGACCTACCCATGGAGTTGATCGGTAACGTCGATAGGCGGCGTTTTTAAGACAAACGACAGCGACTCCACCCACACGTTCAATGTTACTGCATTGGACCCCTCTCGCTCGACAACACATGACACAGTCCAAGCGCACCACGGTACTGGGCGATTAAAAGAGCAAAGCTATCGCGACGACGTCACACTTTACCATGATAGCGGATGCATGACGCACGTTGGTCTTGAGAATCCTTTGTATTTACATCAAGACAATATTTCATTCTGATGGTTTATCAGATCTCAATTGTGTCATTATTGATTTGTAGTTGCAAGTCGGGTCAAGACGTAGACATTTTTTTACCACGTTTCGACCAATAAATAAAAATTTACATAAATACCCTTCATGACGATCTTGCAAATTCCGATGTTTTGATCCAACCTAGATCTACATTATCCGAACTTGTTATTCAGTACCATGAAACATTAAGTAAACTCCTGGATAAACAAGTCCCTAAACAAAACAAAAGTGTACAAGTTCGCCCTCCATCAACATGGATGTCTCATGAAATAATTGTAGCAAAACGTCGTCGTCGATATCTTGAAATAATTTGGCGACGAACTCGTTTTCCACTTGATCGATCCCGTCATACTAAACAGCTACATATACGCAATCATGTCAAATGCAAAGTCTGACTACTATACGCATAATTTTATCTCAACAAATTCTGAAAACCCTCGCCAGATGTGGAAATACAATTCTACATCGGCAGATATTAAATGCACTACCTGAACATTCTTCATTGGATACATTGTGTAGTTCTTTTTAAAAATATTTTACAAATAAGATTTCTCGCATTCGATAACATTTTTGAATCACCTGGAAAGAGATGAAAAAGCAGCCAACGACAGGGGCGCTGGGAAGGGTTGTATCTTCCATACGCTTCAATTGTTGCGAAGAGGACTACTTAAGTAAGACTTTCACAATCCACTAATAATGTAATAAGGCAAACTTATTTAAACAGGGTTGAAACCAGAAGTATAATATGCCATGTGGACAATGAAAGGCCTAGGTCTATCGTCAAGTCACTCTCTACAGGTGTTTTTCACAGCTACATTCTGCAATCTTATTTGCTCACCTATGTATTATGCCTAGCGCATCTATGTCTATCTTACGGTATGGCCTCCAAGCTAAAATGCAGTAGTCCACACAATAGCTACAGGCCCTTCCTCGGGGTTTAGAAAAGTGGGTTTCGAGCGTACACAATCCGCCGGGGATTTCTGAGAAATTTATTTAAATGTTAGGTTAAACACAATTCTCTCAAAAATTGAAGTTCGTTCGAACCTCCGAACCACGAACGTCATTCACCCACTGCTGCATCGCCTTCTTTTATGAGGCTATGATTTTTGGAGTTACGATGGGACCAATTCTTTACCCACCATAAGAACAACGCCCTGTGTCGTCGACGGGGACATCATCACTTCAGCTATCGTCAAATTCCTGAACGTAGGTGTAATGCTCGAATATGAAAGTGATCAGCGTTTATATGATTAGCGTAGACAAAATATGTGATGGCGGGATCAGCATATTTCACAAATATGATATGCTTCTGCATTGTTTTAAATATTAGGTTGACTATAATATTATTATTATTAATTTGACGCTTTCAATGGAGGAGGAGGAGGTAAATAGGAGATCGAATTTTTAAGATATTCTCACTTAAGAAAGATAGTAGAACTAGAGGAAAAAGGAAGTTCTTGTTCTCACAGAGGACGATAAATGAATAGAACAAATTATCTAGCAGCGTGAAAATGTTTAAAAACAAGGTTGACACATATCTCAGGAGGGCGGGTTACACATAGAAGAAACATGTTGGATTCTCGATAAACCAATGGCTTACTTGTCCACTTGCCATATGGGCTTTTGTCTTGGATCACAATCTTATTAAATATGTCTACGACACAGAGTTGTTCGTATGGCAGGGAAGGACTTGGTCCCACTGACCGTATCGCCGCCGACGACGACACAGGGCGGTGTTCTTGTGGTCCCAAGTTCACCACACGAACAACGCTAGTAGTGTTTTTGCAGCTGACAAGATGTCACTGATACGTTGAAGCGATTGATGCGTAGTATATATATATATATATATATATATATATATATATATATATATATATATATATATATATATATATATATATATATATATATATATATATAAATATATATATACATATATATATATATATATATATATATATATATATATATATATATATATATATATATATATATATATATATTATATATATATATATATATACATATATATTTATTTATATATATATATACACACACACACACACACACACACACACACACACACACACACACACACACACACACACACACACACACACACACACACACACACACACATTATATAACAATATAACATAAGTGAACATGTATTTATGCAGAACAACAACGCAAGTCAGGTATAGATTGAAATAGGCCAACTGAATGACATGTAGTTTTATTAATAGTAATCGTATAAACATCAATAATCAAGCGACAAATCACCACAGCAAGCATGCCGGCCCCAGACTGCTAATTTCACATAATATGTATAATTCGACAACATATGGTCGCCTGTTGCTAGCGCTGTACATATATGATTGTTAAGTGATGCCCTCCAAGTTTGTGTCACAACAACGTGATGAGTAATGGTAATAACCCTAACCCCAGTGAATAGTACACTTAATGAGTTGCCACTAAGAAGCTCCGCTAGGAGGTTTAACTGACATTTGGCTCTGATCTTGAGAACATCACCTGCCAGCAACTGACAAGGGCTATGCAGCTCACGTTTGCTAAAGGTGACACACGTCATCAAACACGAGAGTGTCGCACGCCATCAAAGGTGAGGGTGTCACACGTCAACAAAGGCGAGGGTGTCACACATCTCTAAATTATTGGGTGTCACACGCCAACAAAGGTGATAGACGTCACAAATTGTGCCACACTCAAATAAAGAGGTACATTGTATGTGAAGATCATGTTGAGAATGCACATAATTCAGCTGTATTAATCCCATGCATTAACATTAAAATTAAGGTAAAGTACTGCCATAATTTGTATCTCTCATAATTTTCACAGTGAAAGATTCTCGCCGATTTATGACATTATGACATTGTTTTTTTGCTGCAGGAAATTAAAAGAAGTGGCATTATGGCCCTAAGTTCTTCACGAAAGACAATGACAGCAGACATAACTGCGCAAAAAGGTTCAAGGGAGGCTGGTGGTACAACAGATTAGCTTGTAGTGATTTATTTAGTAGTCATATATATTGTTACCAGTGGTTGACACACTTAATACGTTGTCGAATTATACATATTATGTGAAATTAGCAGTCTGGGGCCGGCATGCTTGCTGTGGTGATTTGTCGCTTGATTATTGATGTTTACACGATTACTATTAATAAAACTACATGTCATTCAGTTGGCCTACTTCAATCTATACCTGACTTGCGTTGTTGTTCTGCATAAATACATGTTAACTTACGTTATATTGTTATATAATATGTGTGTGTGTATATATATATATATATATATATATACATATATATATATATATATATATATATACATATATATATACATATATATATATACATATATATATATATATATATATATATATATATATATATATATATATATATATATATATATATATATACTATGTATCAATCGCTTCAACGTATTAGTTACATCTTGTCAGCTGCAAAAACACCACTAGCGTTGTTCGTGTGGTGAGTTTGGGACCACAAGAACACCGCCCTCCTGAGATATGTGTCAACCTTGTTTTTAAACATATTCACGCTGCTAGCAGTTACACAATCTGTAGCTAATTTGTTCCATTCAGTTATCGTCCTCTGTGAGAACAAGAACTTCCTTACCTCTGATATGGTATTTCCAGAACTGTCTTCTAATTTCTGCTCTTAGCTATGTTAGTCTTATGCACCTTCCCATTGTTTACTACACGTAATTTGTTTAATAACTTCAGAAGATGTCAGTGACAACTGTTCTCACATCATTAGTGAATTGCTGCATTTTCAAACATGTCAGGATATTTAGCAATCACCTCACCTCACCTATCCTCTTCGGGCCCAGTGGCCCATAAGGCCGAAGTGCATCTCCTCCAGCTCGCTTTGTCAGCTGTTACATGTCTGGCTTCGTTCCGGCTGTTCCACCCCAGTATGCGTCTTTCATTTTCAATAGTTGATCGCTACTTTGTCTTTGGTTGGCCAACCTTTCTTTTACCTTCAGGCGTCCAGGTCAATGCCGTCTCTCATTTGCTGCTCTTGTCCATTCGTAGGATATGTCCTACCCACTTCCATCTTATTAACTTGACCTCAGTGCTGATTGTCTTCAATTTTGTTTTTGCGAGAATATCTCGATTTGATACAACATATGGCCATCGAATTTGTAGGATTCGTCGTAAGCACTTGTAAAAAAAATTATCTAACTTTCTGTTGTCTCCTCCGTTAATTTTCCATGTTTCACTTCTATACAACAACACTGGTTTAACAAGTGTGTTAAAAAGCCTCAATTTAGATCTCAATGTGTATATATTTGAACTCCATATTTGCTTTAGTTTCATGAAGGATACCCTAGCTTTACGAATTATGTTAACAATGTCATCGCCGTTTCCTCGTTGCTTACTAACGTTAGCTCCCAATTAGTTGTACTTGTCCACTTCCTTTAGCTCTTGATCATCGGTTAGTATTCTGTTTTCGCACTTGCTGTTTATCCTCAATATTTGAGTTTTCTTTTTATTTATTCTTAGTCCTGTCCTTGCTGCAAATTGATTCAGTTGTCTTGTCTTTGTTTGCGTATTCGTGTAGCATGATGACATGAGTGCTATGTCGTCGGCAAACTCCAGGTCCTCTAGTTTTGACGTGAAGTTCCATCTTATCCCTATTTTGTTTCCTGCTGTTGTGTTTTTCATTATCCAGTCCACTACTATCAAGAAGATAAATCCAGACATTACACCTCCTTGTTTAATTCCAGTTTTGACCTTGGACCACTCAGATTCCTCACCTTCGGCTAACACTGCACATTCACTATCTTCGTACAACATCTGTACCATGTGGATTATCTTGCATGGGATTCCATAGCTCTCCATAATTTTCCATAGACTCTCTCGGTGCACTGAGTCAAATGCTTTTTCAAAGTCCACAAACGTGATGTATAGAGTTGCCTGCCATTACATTACCTGTTCTATAATATTTCGTAAAATAAATATATGTTCTACTGTGCCTCTCCCACTTCTGACACCTGCTTGTTCGTCTCTCAACTTGCTGTTAACTCCATCTCTTATTCTGTCAATGAGTACTCTTCCGAATACTTTACTAGGAACAAATGTCAAAGTAATTCCTCTCCAATTTCCGCACTCTGTAATGTCACCTTTCTTCGGTATTTTAACGATCCGTCCCTGCTTCCACGTTTTTGGCACATTCTCTTGTTCCCAAAATGTTCTGAGTAATTTGACAAGCCATTTCTCTGTTGTATTCATGTCTGTTTTTAATAATTCTGCTGTAATTTCGTCCTTGCCCCCTGCTTTCCCGTTTTTCATCTTCCTGAGCGCTGTTCTATTTTCTGCTTTTGTTATTGGGTAAGTGCTGATTTCATTTATGATCGGATCTATCTCCACATCTGTTACAGGGTCATCAGGTCTATTAAGGATTTTCTCAAA
>BSQZ01000049.1:2970000-3020000 GCA_033239005.1 Lamellibrachia satsuma | reverse complement strand
TGTTTTCCCTGTTGCTTTCCAGTGGTCAGACCTTATCTCGAAATTTCTGTTTACTCCTTACATAAGCATATAAACTGTTGCTGTCATTTTTTATATTACCTGCCAATTTTTTTGAAAGGTTCTTTTAGATTTTCTAATTTCAGTTGTAGCTAGGTTAAGTGCCTCTTTGTAATTTGCATAGCCTGCATCCTTTCTGGGATGCCAATAAACCATCCAGTGTTTCTTTCTAGGCCGTTTTCCTTGTTTTTTCAAGTGAACAAATTTATCGATGATAATTTCAAATTTTAGAATATTCCAACATTCAATTGCGGTCTTATTCATCAGCATGTTTTTTCCAATCTAGCTTTGCTAAGTATTTTCTCATATCTTTATAGTTACCTTTGTGGAAGTTCCTCCAATAAGTTTTTTCATTTTTACTTTCTGATTTAAATTGATGTCAAAATGTATTTGATTGTGGTCACTGTTACCCAATGGTTCATGTATTTTTACATTGTCCACTAATTATTTTTGTGATGATAAAACTATATCTAATACATTTCTCCCCTGGTTGGTTCTAGCGCGTGCTGAGTAAGGAAGCTATCCTGAATTAAAAATAGAAATTGTTGGTCCTCACCTCCTGTACTCTCTAGAGATTTCCATTGTATGCGTCCATGGTTAAAATCTTCCATTATGATACATTCCCCTTTACTAACTTCCTTTAAAGCACTTTGTATTTTTGTGTCATTCTCTTCGTTTATGTTTGGACATCGATAAACTAATTCAATAGTTAATTTAAAATTTCCTGAAACTATTTTGCACCAAACAGTTTCATCGTAATCTGCTTTCCTTTCTAATTTTATTTCATGAGCCTGAACAGATTCTTTAACATATAAAATATCTCCCCCTTCCCTTCTTCCTATTCGATCTCTCCGAAACATTACGTATCCTGCCAATCCTAATTCAGCGTCTGTTATGTCTGTGTTGGCCCATGATTCGGTAATACCGATTATGTGAGGGTCAATATATTCTACCATAATGTTTAATTCGTTTTTCTTATTTACTATACTCCTGGCATTTAAACATACGCATCTATAACCTGCTTGACATGGTTTTCGGACATTTTGTTATTGTTTTACCTGCTTGAGGCATCTTTAAGTACCCCCCTCCGCGCTTCTGAGTGCCGGGTGATGGGCTGTTACAATGACAACAGTGCGTTTCTGCTGCAATTTAATTTATTGCACACATCCACAGGTTTTGTCAAAATTATTCTTATTCGGTATTGTTTTGCACACTTTTAACCATTTGGTTAACTGTCAATATTTATAAAGATGCCACGTTTGGTGGCTGTTCAGTCTGTCATTCTGGTATGCTCAGCCGGGTCTGAGTGCCGGGGTGATGGGCTGTTTACATTCACCAAAATTCATTTCAGGTGCAATTGCACCTGTACCGGTTAGTGCTTGAGACAGACTCGCCACTACTGTCACCTCATGGACTGGCTTGTGGGCATCCCTATGAGCTAATAAGCCAGGCCCAAAGGATTGCAGAACACCGTAATCTGCCAAGTTGGGTTAACCTCCGAGTAGCGGTCCTCAATGAGCAGACGTTTTTCTGAGTGTAATGCGTCTGGTGCAGACATAATAAATAGGCTGCTATGCCTATGTCAAGCTGTCGATCCACGACAGCAAAATCGGGTGCCCACTCAACAGTAGCTAATATAGTAAATCTAGTTTTTTTTTATCCAAATTTAATAGAGCTTATTTTTATAGCTCTCTGTTCGAGTAAATTTTGGATAAGTACATTACATAAAAAAATTAGTAAAAAAGGGGGGATATGGTGGGCACCCAAATGTCACAAGGAGGGCGGGCACCTAAATATCACAAGGGGGAATGTGGTGGCCACCAGTCTGTAGCACTGTGGGTGAGCGACCGCTGATTGGCTGTCAGGACGTATAAAGCAGGAGGACCGACAAGAATCATTGCCTGCGTCACGATTGAGAGCTGCATGTTACCATTTGTGACCCGGGACAGAACCCAGACGACGGCTCATAAGTTTAGCGCGCTTGATAGACCGTGAGTGTTATCTTTCGTATATCAGCACGTCAATACCACATAAACGTGAATAATAATAATAATAAGGCGAAGAAGAAGAAAATGACGAAGAAGAAGACGGAGAAGAAGGAGAAAATGAAGAAGAAGAACAAGTTGTATTCACTTACTTGGTGCGGTATGATTTTATCGAAGTGGAATGCTCTGGGAAGTCGAATTCTGAGCCGTATATCTCAGACGTTATTGTTGTTCGTAGTCAAACGGTGCCGATGTATTATCATGTGGACGTAAACTACCTCGTCTTTTAAACGCCCTTGTCGGGACAAAGTGGTGCACAACATTCTGTCTTTCACATAAAATCATGACACCTTTCATGCTGCAGGTCTGAAAGACATTTTCCTAGTTTTTTTTTTGGGAGAAAATTGCAAAATCATAACACCGTGACACTGCGGCGCCTCAGCGTCGTCTCCTTCAGAACACGGTGAAGGCAGAGTTCATCGCTAGGTGGCGTGGTAAGCGGTGGTGTTGTCGGTTCGGATCTCCGGTGGAATTTGTTGTTTTTGCTAACTTATATAATAATTTACCTTGATTACTGATCGGTACACCGATCAAGTACAACATAAAGACCCAGACGGGAGAAACCTGAATGCTATATTCTGAATGCAACTAAGTAAAATCTGCACTTAGACCAGGCAGATTAAATTTATATTTCCCGCCCTTTGGGTCAAGGTCGATCTGTGTAAACAAAGACCCTACGGCCAACAAGGCTACCGTATGTCTTAACTGAACGTAGCTTGTTAGACGCACTTGCTCGGATATCAACACCTAGCGTGTCATATACATACATACATGCTGTCTATCCATGCTATATATCCCTGCCGCATATCTTTCGTACTAACCAGGCTTTTTAACGGACGCTGAACTTTATGATATAGAGTCACCCTAGATCGTAACGCCTGTCGGACAAACAAGCTGATTTGTCTGAAGCTCCGTCTTATCCTGCACAAATCAGCGTCATCTATTGCACAGCTTTCACGAGTTCTTCTTGGAGCTATTCAGATTTTATATAAGTATTATTGTCGTTTTATATAAGTATTACTTGGTTCGTAGGACGGATCTCGCCTTATATTGTTCGCGCCGGCCGGGTCCTCAGCAAACTAAAAGGCAGGGGTAGGTCCTTATAAACTATATACTAACAAGGCTATTTCAACAAGACGTTCTTTTATACCCAGTGTTGCCCTGGGGTGAAGATCTCTCCAATTTCTTTGCACGGGCACAACGTCTTGTCAATCTGCACGCACTACTACGGTGCCTATACGGTTTTAGTGCTGTAGATCTATGCTGAGCGCGAACGGTTTTTACAGTTTATTTTATTGTCGATGTCAAACCGTCATTTTTAGAATCAATATATTGCTATCATTTTATAAATTTTTCATCATTTGAGGACAATAGACTATCATTAAGACTATGTCGCCGCTATTTCTTTTGTGTGTTTTATTTTTACCATGTTCAGTGGCTTCGAGAGGTGATGATTTTGCCCTGTGCAAGCCACTTACCCTCCAACGGTCGGCTGTCATCTCAACATTTCCCCAACATTCTTTGTCCTTTTTACACAGCTTGCCATGCCTTAATCTGTGTTTTAATCCCAAGTTACTGCCAATCCCCCGCTCTACGCCTACATTTAAATTAGCAATAATTTTACTGCTAGCGGGGGACGTATGTCTAAATCCTGGGCCTGCTGTCAGGCGTAACATTCGGTTGTCTACCACAAATGTTCGATCAATTCGGGATAGGACAGCATCACTTAGCGATTTATTAATTTCTAAAACAATAGACATTGTTGCTGTAACTGAGACCTGGCTCAGACCACATGATACAGTTGCCTGCATTGCTGACATTTCTCCTTCTGGTTATACCTTCCACCATCGACCACGTTCAGTTAGACGAGGTGGTGGTGTTGGCTTTTTTGTATCAAAACAGTTCAAAGTTAAATTACATTCGAACCATGAATACTCTAGTTTTGAATCCATTTCTGTTGAAATTTCAGATTCTTCTTTCTCCGGTTATTTCGTCTGTATGTATCGCCCTCCAGGACACCCAGACAATTTCTATGAAGAATTCCAGGATCTACTGGAAAATTAGGCACCTTTTCATTCAGAATTTTATATTTTTTGTGATTTTAATCTTCATTTGGACATACCTTCAGCAATAACAACTACCTTTAAGGACATCCTGGTATCGTTTGATTTGTTACCTTTTCGGCACACATACATGGCCACTGGCTAGATCTTTTCATAACTCGTTCAGCTTGTTATATTATCAAAACACCTACAGTTTCGGATGGTTTATCAGACCACCACACAGTCATTGTCGATGTTAACGTTTCCAGAACTAAATTAGAATCAAAACACAATGTATTTTACAGACATATTCATAAGATTAACATCGCTGCTTTAAAGGCTGACATCCTTAAATCCGACCTAATCATAAAACCAAAGGGACACCTATCCGATTTGTGTGAACAGTACTTTCAAGTACTCAAGTCTTTACTTAACAAACATGCACCTGTAAGATACAAATCTGTATCACAAAAGCCACCCGCTCCATGGATGACTCCCGAAATTCTACAGTCTAAAAGGTGTCGTCGTTATCTTGAGCGCGTATGGCGCAAATCACGCTCGTCTTTGGACAGGTCGCGTTATTCAAGACACTGTCACTACTGCAACAGACAAGTGGCCAAAGCTAAATCGGATTATTGCACAAATATGTTATCAAATAACTCTGAAAGTCCACGTCAGCTATGGAACTGCATAAATCAAATTCTACACAGGCGGCCTGCTCCATCTCTTCCTAATCATGTTTCAATCAAATCTCTATGTGACTCGTTCTCTAGTCATTTCAATGACAAAATCAGTCTTATCCATTCTGCTTTCCCAAATCATACTTTTAGTACTGTAAACGTGGCCTCTCCACGAGTAAATTCTTTACTTGTATCATTTGAACCTGCCACAGCTGATGAAGTGAAGAATATAATTATATCTTCCCCAAATAAGTCCTGTGAGCTTGATCCACTACCAACCGTACTGTTGAAATCTTGTCTTGATACATTGCTCAAACCGATAACGGAAATTATAAATGCATCACTGTGTTCTGGCTTGTTTCCGGATGATTTCAAACACGCCCATGTCAACCTACTTCTTCAGAAGACATCTTTGCCTAAAGAAGATTTAAACAGTTATATACCTGTTTCCAATCTCAGCTTTATTTCCAAAATACTTGAGAAAGTCGTAGCAAGCCGTCTAAGGTCTCACATCAGCTCAAATGGCTTGTCTAATGTGTCACAATCACCTTACAAAGAATTTCATTCTACAGAAGCTGCTCTCTTAAAAGTATACAATGACGTTACCTTAAAAATTGACAAAGGAAAAGTAACAGGACTTACCTTGCTGGATCTGTCTGCCGCCTTTGATACCATAGAGCACGGCATCCTTATTAAACGCTTATCAATGTGGTACGGCGTATCTGGCACAGCTCTGAACTGGTTTTTGTCATACCTAACAGATAGACACCAAACCATAAAGATTGCAAACTGTTTCTCGGCCGCACTCCCCACTTCGTGTGGTGTCCCCAGGGTTCTGTCCTGGGGCCTTTACTGTTCACTCTTTACACTACGCCACTCAGCTCTGTTATCCAAAATCATAATTTGGACCACCACCTTTACGCAGATGATACACAGATCTACATTTCTTTGGCTACATCGGATACAAATCGCTCCCTAAATCAGCTCAGCTGTTGTCTCCAGGATGTCTTCCTGTGGATGACTGACAGCAAAGTAAAGTTAAACGCAGACAAAACTGAATTTCTCATCATTGGTACTCCAAAGCAGTGTGGCAAACTTGATGTTTTTTTCCCGACATGTATCCTGAATCAAACTATCACACCTGCAGCCTCAGCTAAGAATTTGGGAGTCACTTTTGATAAGAATTTCAACTTTAGACAATATTTTTCTCAAACGTGTCGTTGCTGTTTTTATCATATCCGTGATCTTCGCCGTATTCTTCGGTATATATTACTTTCTGTCGCTAAAACTATTGCAACAGCTCTTGTTAGCAGCAGACTTGATTACTGCAATTCCCCCCTTCATAATATTGCTATCAAGGATATTACAAAACGTTAACGTGTCCAAAATTGTCTGGCTAGGGTAATTACACGATCTCCTCGTTTTTCTCGCTCAGTGCCATTTCTAAAATCATTGCATTGGCTCCCTGTGTGATATCGCATTATTTACATTCAATGCTCACTCCAGCAAGACAGCCCAGACAGCTTTAGTCGTCTGGTTCTGGTTTACTTTCTGTTCCCAGAGTTAAGACAAACGCTAGAACTCGAGCTTTCTCGGTTGCCCCACCAACCATGTGGAATTCACTCACCGACAGCGTAAAATCAGCAAGAAATATAGCTTCATTTCGCCGTAATCTGAAAACCTATCTTTTCAAAATGGCCTATCGTTCTTAGCTTCTTGGCACTACCATCCATCGGTTGACGACTTTTTGCATTGTACATGGTTACGAGAATGCCTAATCCTTTGGTTTTGTTGCGCCACTGAGCTCGGATTTTCCGAGGATATTGGCGCCAAAGAAGACTTTGTATTATTATTATTATTATAGGTGCGTCACCAGGTTCATTGACATCGTTGTCTGAGCTCCAACAACAGACAGGGTCGTCCAATAGAGTGCTGCATTTCATCATCGGTGGCTGTTCGTTCAACCCAGTGTTTAAAGTAGCCGATAGAGCTGTTATGGGGAAAGCGATGGGCACAGACAAAAAACTGAATGCGTGTGACGACGTGGTGACGTGTTTACCACAGGCACGAATAGAGGATATCATAGAAAGATAGTGTTGGGTCCTGGCACTATGATGTTCATTTTGGTTCATGTAGGCACGAACAAACAAACCTGTGAGGCAAAACGGCCGTAGTACAGAAATACAAGCAGTTAGTCACGAAGCTAAAGCTGACACGAGTTGTGTAGATAATTCTTTCAGGGATTTTACCAGTAACGAGGGGCTGGGGTCTGGCTATATTGTAGACAATTTGTCACTGTCAGAAACTAGAGCTAGAAGTGCACAATGAAGCAATGCATGCATCATACACAAATGCTAAAAAGTGGCGCTGCATGATAGTGACAGGAATCTGTATCCAAGGCGTTCGTTGCCCACGTCCTCCATACAACGACAAGATTAACGATCTACATACCCCTCCCTCTCTCTCTCCGCTCTTAACACCTACCAACCTATTTAGGTTTTTATTTAGTACCCTCATGTCAAATACCTTTCCTCCCTGCTTCGTTTACAAAGGTCTTTTTCTTGAAGATATTCTTCAAAAGAATTTTTTTACTGTTCTCGCTGGTTTTAAAAATAATTCACGATTCATTTCTATAGTGTTGTCATATGTGTTGTCACAAAGTAGCGTTGATAAACGCGCATCGGAATGATCAAAGTAACATACAAGTGCTAATTTGCATACACAGTCAAGAGTTGGTGCAGTAACCTAGAAAGCCGTAGTTCCAAAGTTAGATTCAACAGTAGGAGTTGCTAAGAATTAGGTGATCAAAGCGGGATCGACTTTGTAAATATGCCGGTTGTTTAGACTAAAGTGCATGATAGCGGTTTTCTTCACTAATTATAAAATTTTTACTGTCAGATGGGCGGTCTTCGTAACACACACTATTTGTAAAATATGCTACACTCTGGTGTACCACAACATCCAGTTATTCACCTCAGATCCATGATTGTGTTGGATATTGTTCCCAATTTCTCTCTAACAGTCTACCTTCTAATTACAGGTACACGACAAAAATGTTGACCAACGTGTGTCTGTGTGTGTTTGTGCGTTTGTGTGCGTGCGCGCGTGTGTGTGCGTGTGTGCGTGCTTGCATGTGTTGAGATAGTAGACTATCGCACTAATGGGAACTTAAATGCTTCGAAATTAGAACACCGTGACAGTGTGGCAGCCAACGTCTCACTCGGGTAACTTTGAAGGCAGGCGTTCTCACAACTACAACGACTGCCGTTTTCCACTCCCACACACCCTTCAAATATGTCTCTGGTAACAGTCGCGGTCTTCTTCTTCCACGGTTCTCTCCATGAATTTGGATGATCTTTAGACTAAACCAAATATATGTGTCTAATTAACTTGTATTAATATCTACCACTGAAACTATTACTATTTGCTAACACCGTTTTACTACCATTCACGCTGCGTCGATCGCCCATCTATTTATCTAATAACTTTGCGTCATAGTCAACCTCTCAAGTTGTGGACAGCTCATATATTTATCAAACTGTTGACGACATCCAGGCATCTACATCAAACTGTCTACAACTATGCCACATGGAACAGAGATTGTCACAGAAAGATCGGATTAGTTAGTAACAGCAGGTGCCGTGTAAAACACTGATGTCACCCACGGCGCACTCCATTATCTCTCGAGATAGACGGATGCCAACGATATTGATGAAGCATCCACGATTAAAGGTACGTTCTCAAATAGCGCAGTTTCCGGTCCTTGGAACTTTTCAAAGTGCATTACACTTCACCCCTTGTTCATTCCAACGCCATCTCGACTTATTTGGGAAATATTCAACCACGCTGAAATTACTGCGCGTAGACTATTCGTTCAGATGTCCACCTCTGTCTGTAGCCAGGTACTCATTAATACAGCTGAGTGAACTGTCTGTAGCCAGGTACTCATTAATACAGCTGAGTGAACTGTCTGTAGCCAGGTACTCATTAATACAGCTGAGTGAACTGTCTGTAGCCAGGTACTCATTAATACAGCTGAGTGAACTGTCTGTAGCCAGGTACTCATTAATACAGCTGAGTGAACTGTCTGTAGCCAGGTACTCATTAATACAGCTGAGTGATCTGTCTGTAGCCAGGTATTCATTAATACAGCTGAGTGAACTGTCTGTAGCCAGGTACTCATTAATACAGCTGAGTGAACTGTGGCAACATAACATTATAACGCAACAACGTGTGTGACCAACGTTGACCGTGATACAAGCAACGCATCTCCGGCGTCTGCTAAGACCCATTGCACCCATTATGTAATAAAAGCAGGCCCATTTTGTAGTAACATGAGGCCCATTTTGTAATAAACCGATCAACCCATTTTGTAATAGCATGAGGCCCATTTTGTAATAATTTCAGGGGTGCCCATTTGGTAATCACATTCAGGCCCAAAATGTAATAACAATGACTGACCATTAAATAACGTCGAAGAAAGACAAGATGTACTTGTATTCAATGTGTTCATGTCTTTCTTCGACATCCTGTGTCGTTAAACTAAGAATGCTACACAGTCGCATTGTACTAAAGGCAATCGAACCTCTTGTCCACGCGCATCGAGGTCACCCAACGGAGACACTGTGTGTGGCACCCGTCTTTTGCCATTTTAACGTAGATTATTCAGGCTCCGTGATGTGGCACCACAGTTTGTCGCACACACTGGAGGCTGGATCCAAAACGTACTTTTCATTATGACGAAAATGATTATTGAGTTTTACAACTGTTTAAAATGTGTAATCAATAAGTTAGCATTTATAATTTCAATGATGACTTGCATAAACGATAACGTTCATCTAGTTGACATACCTGGTTTGGACTCGTGCGCTGAAGTCAGACGAGGGTAGTATCCTTGATACTGTCTCAAGACCAATAATACACTTCACGACCTGTAATTTGGGATACTCACCCTCTACTAAAACCCCAAAAGCTGTAACCTCGTATATATTTTTCCGAGGCCAGTGATATCGAGGCCAATCCAAGTTTCCATGTGGAACTTGCAGGAAGGCTGTCACGTGGAAGCAAAAGCGAATTATTGTGACAATCCAGAATACTAAAAACGGCATCACACCAACTGCCAGAACATACGATCCACTATAATGTGAATGTGTGAATTCCAGCAATTGCGTGTGGGAGTGCCTCCAATGTGCCAAGAGAAATCTTAGCACAACCCTCGATTTGCATTCGTGTTCTCATCTGCCAACATCTGTAGTAAACTGTCTGAGCCGCGTAATTACACTGACTGCAGCGCGGGTGCTCATCACCGGAGCCACCGTTAGCCTCGTCTTTCCCCACAAGATCAGGTCGTATTGCGTCAATATGTAAACAGAAACCTCGTTGACTGTTAAATATAAACTACCAATCGATAATGAACAAAGCAGAGGAACTGGATCACCTCCAAGGATTATGCAGTTTTCCATCCATATTTCACAGTTTATCATAGAGACAGAGAGATTGAATGAGGGGTGGAGTCTTCATAGCAGTAAGAGCAAATGTTGTTAGTTCCATAGAGAAAGACCCATATACAGAGTGAGTGCGAGTGCGTTCGAATAAATTGGATGTCGCATCCTGCAAGAGCCTGTGCATCGGCGCATGGCATACGTTGCTGCATGAACTAAGCCTCGACTCACTTGCACAGTCTTTAAATAAACTGCCTCGTGAAAGCTGTCATGTACAAATAGCTGGTGATATGAACCTCCCAGGTCTGGCGTGGCAGTCGACTCAACTGAAGTCCTCTTGCTATTCTCCTCCACAACATCACCTGCTTCTAGACATTCTAGCCGACACACCAGGCTTGACGACGTCTTGTAACGAACAACCCAACGCTTGAGAATTGGACTGAAATCTTACCAGGGATATCCTACCACAAAATTGTTGAAATTGACATAAGCCCCAAAACCGGCGTAAACGGCCTGTCTACAGGAAAGCCAACTGGGAGTATGTAGAAAGGGAACTTGTTATGGTGTGTATCAGTTAACAGAGACAAGACAATACTCCAATATAAAACAGTCATTGCTTTAATTACGAGCACGCGACACACTACACCCGGTGACAACCTTCAAACCAGGCGTGTGCAAATGATCTGCTAGATCACAACTAAATTATCACACTTCTTCCCCTCTATCCATTCACTTTCAAAGTAATGTCCAAATGTTCTCATGAAGAGTTATTGGGGAATATGCTGCGAACTATATAATCGACTAAACGACTGATTATTCGGCAATAACACCTTTTCGAAAACTACGGAATTGGAGGGTAGACTACCTCCAAATTCCCTGTGAGACCATAGCCGTTATTCTTATTGGCCATCGATGACTGATCTCATTGCTAAATCACTTCACTACATAATCGGCTTGCCAAGCTGGTGCTAAGCGACTTCTGCCAGATTTTCTAGCGGGTGTAGTAGCGCCCAGCGTGTCAGTGTGCTGTGTGGCGACAGTCCCGATACTGCTTTCTCGCTAGTGCCTGTCATGTCATCATCACTCTCAATTGTACTCGGTTCTGGTGACATGCTTGGCAACACAGTCGCAGCATATGCATTTGATGTCGCTGTAGGAACATCCAGCTCGATGCTCGGTAGCACCGAGATCGGTGATTTGTAACGTTCTTGCACTGCAGTCTCAGCGTCTACCTGATTGCTACGTAGTGACAACCGTACGGGTGTTCGCAAGACGCGCACGAACATGATCGACGTGTCTCCGACACTCTCTGCCGTCCCCCAGGACCACTGTGTACGACACCGTACCTGTGACGTAACCAACTGTTCCGACCAACCACTTGAGCCCTGGGCCGAAATTCTTGATATACACGCTATCTCCAGGCTCAAAGTGTCGTTCGTGTGTCCTGCGGTCATTCGTCTCTTTCATCAGCTTCTGTTTCTTGTTAATCTTCCCCTGCAGACTCGGGTGTAGGAGGTCCAAACGAGATCTCATCTTCCGATTGTTGAGAATTTCCATTGGCGACTTGCCAGTTGTTGACTGCGGAGTTCTACGATAGTAAAAAAAAATCTTTGCAATTTTATTTCCATGTTGTCTCCCGCTGTTTTGGTGATGCCAGATTTCACGGTATGTACTGCCCGTTCTCCAAGACCATTGGATGCTGGATGGTACGTTGCTGAGGGTACATGGACGATTCCATTTTTCCTCATGAAAGTCTCAAACTCTTCGCTGATGAAATTCATTGCGTTGTCCGGAACAAGTACTTCCGACAGTCCGTGTTGCACGAAGATCTCCATCAGTTTATTCGCTATTGCCGTCGATGTTGTCGAACTCATGATGTGAGTCTCGATCCATTTGGAAGTTGCGCCAACTGCTACCAACAACATGTTATCGAGAAACAACATCTTACCGAAAGGTCCAGCATAGTCAATATGGATGCGAGTCCACGGTATTTTGGCCACTCCCAAGGATGCAGTGGAGCAGCGGGTGGTGACTTGTTATGCAGCTGACATGTGTCACACCTGTGAACCCTCTTCTCCAAGTCTTTGTCCATTCCAGGCCACCAGACATAACTGCGTGCGAGGCATTTCATTCTGTTGATTCCTGGATATGCTAGATGCAATTCTTGCATCACTTCTTGCCGACACTGTGGTGGAATAACCACTCTTGCACCCCACAGTACGCATCCATCTTGCACACTCAGCTCGTCTCTTCGGCATTTGTATAGGGCAAATGCTGCGTCATTTTCTCCAACTGGCCAGCTGCGCATTAGGTATTCACGGACGTGAGCTAGTGTTGGATCGCGACCAGTGTATCGACTGATTTGCTCCGCACTCACTGGTGAGCAGTCCAGTTCCTCTATCAACAAAACATGTTCTTCTCGCTCGCTCTTCACGGTAACTGGCAGTGGCAGTCTAGTGAGACAATCAGCATTGTTGTGACTTTTGCCAGCTTTGTAGTCACCGCACACCCGTACCTTGCCTTCCGCTTTGAGAACTGGAACTATCGGAGTTGCGCAATCGGAGTACATCACTGGTTCCATCACGTTTATCTGCACCAACCGGTCCAACTCTTGCTCCACTTTTTTTCTCATGGCGTGGGGAACCGGTCTTGCCTTGAAGAACTTGGGTGGTTTTCCCTCATCCACGTGAATCTTTGCGGCAAACCCTTGTGTGTGCTTCTGCAGAACACCTGCCACAGATACTCGATCATGCAGCATACTTTATGCCAATTGAGTTTAATGGGTTCCAAACACTGTAGACCAAATAGTGCTGCTTTGTCTTTCCCTCTCGTTACTACCAACGGAAGCAATGACACGTCTGCTGCTGTGTCCAGCTGAATGTCAAAATTGGTGCCTTCAACGCACACAGGCATCCTGATGCCAGTGCTCTTGAATGCTCCTACAGTGTACGTGCTGTATACTCCAAAGTGGTTATCATCCCCCTTGGCTGCTTCTTCGGTAACGGCACGAACTCGTGGCTTGCCTTTACATGCTTTCGACCTTGCGATATGGCCCCTTTTTCCACAGCTGAAACATTGTTCTGACTTAAACTTACATGCCTGCTGGGTATGTTTCCCACAACAACGCCAACATTGTTGTCCTGATGTCTGTTGTTGCTGCTTCCCCGTCATGTCACTATTTTCAGGGTACTTTCCCTCACCTGGTTTTGCGGCGAATCTCACTCGATTAACACTTGCCCGGGATACTGTGCCGCCTGTGGCGCCCCCCTGGCGAATGAAACCGCCTAGCATTTTATTTCACCATTGTCATGTTCACGGCTACTTCCACAGCTTTCTCAAATGTCAAGCCTGTCGTGTTGCTTAATTTCTCTTGAACGCTTGCATACTTCCTGTTACAAAACCCTGTTACAAACCTGTCCCTCAACCATCTGTTCAAATCTGGGGAATTTGCATGAACAGTGAGTTTCTTTGTAGCCAAGCTATAATCCGTTACACTCTCGTCTTCAGCTTGGACTCGTGTCCAAAGCATAAACGACTCTGCCATCTCATTAGGGACTGGTTCATAATGGTCTTTAATTTTTTTCAAAAATTCAGCGAGTGTTTTAACTGCATGTTTGTTCGGGCTGAATAAGTCTGAGAGAACTTGGACAATTTCTTTTCCTACCTCACTCAAAAATATGGCTTTGCGCCTTTCTGCGTGTGTCATTTGCCGCTATGTTATTAGCGACCAAATACAGTTTAAGCCGTTCTTCGTAAGAAGTCACATACTATGTTTTCGGGTCAAACTTCCCCAAAGTGCCGATGAGGCCTGCAATTTTGTTTTCGCGCGAAGTCGATTTACTTTCGAAGACTAATTCGTCTGCGGCCACTCTCAACGTAACGTTTTTCACTTACTTAAGCGCCCAAATTTGTCTCGAGTATCTTCAAACATCGTTTCAATCCTCGTCGCCAGAATGTTATGGTGTGTATCAGTTAACAGAGACAAGACAGTACTCCAGTATAAAACAGTCTTTGCTTTATTTACGAGCACGCGACACACTACATCCAGTGACAGCCTTCAGCCCAGGCGTGTGCAAATTATCTGCTCGATCACAACTAAGTTATCACATAACTCAACATGATTCAAGAATACATCAACACAAGCGGAGAAACCCTGACCGCTAATGTCTTTTGGAAGAAACTTAAAGCCGTTTTGAACGAAGCAGTAGAGTCCCATATCCCCACAGGAATGCAACAAATCGGGACCCCGTGGATAAAAAGTAAAGTGAAGAAACTAATGAAAGCCATGAATCGATTATTTAGGAAGACACAGAAGGGATCAAAGAAATCCAAACACTGGACATCTAAATTACATAACCTGAAAAGCACTATTAGGCAAGAGACGAGAACAACCTACTTGACAAATACAAAATCAGTAATCGCACCAAACTGATTTCCAAATTAAATATCACCACAGAAGGCATTCAAAAATTCCTGGAAAATTTAAATATGTCTAAACTCTAGAAAAGCTATGAACAGACAGGCTTCACCCTAGGGTCAAAGAAATAGCCAGAGCAGTTGCTAATAAAAATAATATTTTCAAAATCCTTTGAAAATGGTGAAGTACCAGATGACAAGCAACTATAGCACCAATATGAAAAAAGGAACACGATATTGCCCATCAAATTACCGCCCAGTGTCATTCACTTGTATGCAACAAACTAATAAAACACATAGTCTAAAATAATGTAACAAAACACAACATAATCACCACCTCGAAGGCAACAATATTACCATCGGCATACAGCATGGATTTCGAAAGAAGGGCTCAACTGCTAGACATCTTGGCCTATCTAAGCAGCGGGATGCAAACTGGTGTTATCGTTATGGCTTTCGCCAAAGCGTTCAACAAAATACAAGATACTAATTGAGAAATTTGAGAAATATGGAATCACTGGCCCCTTAAACGCATGAGTTGAGAAGGATAGAAAACAATGCGTAGCATGTGAATGTACGTATTCAGACTGGGCTCCGGTTATCAATGGGCTTTGCTTATCCCTCAAGGTTCAGTGGTTGTCCCCGTTCTCTTCCCTATCTATACAAACGAGCTACCTAATAGCCTCAAATCAACTGTCAGTCTTTTTGACTGATGCGACAGACTTTAAACAAGAACCAGACGAATTTGTCGCACAAGAAGAAACGTTGCAAGTGGGGTTACATCCCCATAAATGTAATACAGGGGAGAGTTGCCGGGATTGGGACCCCTAACGATAAACTTGAATATAAACACGAAAACAAATGGAATTGATGTAAACAATATACTAACATAGAGTTTATATTTTATTTTCAACAACAAACTATTAAACACCAGAAAATCATTGATGAATTTTGAAAAAAAGAGAATTTAAAAAAAAATTACAAAATTGTCCAATCGTGGCTACGGTTTCCTCGATAGGAACACCCATTGTCTACCATTGGGCCAAAATTAAAATGATTATATATAGGATAATTTTGAATTGATAAACAAAAACCATATAGTGTTCATTATGACAATAATAGTTATCAATAGTTAAATACAATATACTAGTAAATACCAGTGTTCATCATCTTTGTAGTTCCATCCACCCTACACAATGTCCCATGTCTTCTTCGACTGGACAAACAAACAAATTATGTAAACAAACTTTGAATTAATACGTGAGTAAAATATAATTTTCATTAGAAACATAACATTAATCTATAGTCAAATGAAATGTTAACAGGGCCTAATGTTCATAATCTTCTGTCAATATGGCTCCAAAATAGGCTAGCGGAAATGATCGACAACCTTTAGAGCTCATCACAACATGTTCTGTCTCACAACTGCATGCACTGGTATTTCATCACATCCATTACTCGTCGCACTATGCCTGTGTCAACTGCAATCCGTATACTGCTGTGTCATTCTTTAGAGGCCATCGTAACCTGTTCTGTCCCACAATTTACACGCACCGCACCACCACAGTTTCTTTCGTTATATCCATGACTCGTCGCATTATGCCTGGGTAGACTTTACAATCGCACCATTGACCCGTTCTGCAGCCTTCGATGTCCTTGATGAGCTGCAATCGACAAGGTTTGGGTGGATCAGAACTGTTGTGTGCTCTCGATTTAGTTGCAGTGGTCTTAGAAGTACTGTACTCTTGTGTGGGTGTAGGCCTAGTAGGCGTAGCTTTCTCCTGTCCGATTTTGCTTTGTTTAGCTAGTTTCTTATTTTGGTGGTCATAACTACAGCTTCCATGGCAACAGCTGTCAGTGTTGGAGCTGCAACAACTGGTGTCAGAGGTGGCGTATGGTTGTGCTCTTGTGCAGTCACAAAGGCAACAGCTGTCAGTGTTGGAGCTGCAACAACTGGTGTCAGAGGTGGCGTATGGTTGTGCTCTTGTGCAGTCACCATGGCATCAGCTGTCAGTGCTGGAGCTGCAACAGTTGGGGTCAGAGGTGCCATAGGGTTGTGCTCTTGTGTAACTTCCGTGATTACATTAGATACAGTAGCAGCAGCGATGTCAGAGTCTTGGAATACGTATATGTTCAATGACCACATACATGCCTTCCCGAAGCCACTATCAGCATTTTGAACGGATGTCGCTTTTCTGTGCGCCCCACTAGGAATTTCAACGACTTGCCATGGTGTCACTGGTCTGTCTACATGTTCTCTCATCCACATCCTCAATGCATCATCGCAGTGTTTCCCAAACGGTCCGAAAAGCCCCACACAAAGGCTGGAATCGATGAGTCGAGTGTAGCGGAGACCATGGCCACTCCAGCTTCTCGAGCCATATCAGTTGCAGCTATTCTTTGTGTGGGTCACGTGGCTATCATTTGCCAGTTCTAGTTTCATCCTCTTCCGTTTATATATGACCATTTGCACTAAATTTATGTAAACCCCAATAAAGTCTTTGGTAGTCCGAAACAATATATATTTACCTGTGACCAAATGTGTTCTATTACAAGTTAACTCGATTGGACCACTTAGCAACTTCCTTTATTTACATTACTTTAATTGCTCCCTTGTCTAATATTACTTTCTGGTAATCAATGAAATGTGTTGGAATAATTACACACATCTAATGATGGCATATCCTTATGTGTGTCACTAGTCCAATTGTGGCAATTGCAGTGGCCCAATCGTGAAATTTCACGTGTTGAAAATATTGCGTTGTCATCACAAGCAGGCGACATCCACTTTAAAATTCTTATTATCACCACGTACGTTGGGCTCATATGCTCTTGATGGACACACATTTTCTGTACTGGTAATTGGTCACGGCCTGATTATTATGTCGGGGACATAGAAAACCTACTTTCGGTGATAAATATTAAAAAAGTACTGCTATTTCGTCGAAACTCACCGTGTCATCCGAAATGCCACTGATGAATGATATAATCAATAAAGGATGCCATGGTATACAGTAACATGGAATATATAGCACTGGTCCGATTGAAGAACTGGTCCAATCCCGGCAACTCTCCCCTACTTCACATAACCAGATCACCAAATACAAACAGTATACTATTCCAGGTCAGCATGAATTTCTGAAAAGTAACGATTATTTTGTAAACAAAAAGTGCTTATTTTAAACTTTTAGCCTACCACAAGCTCTTTCATGCAAACATATATTTACAGGTATGTCTTTAGGTGGTATAACAATGAATGTATGATATACATTCGCTTCTTTTAACAATAACAGTTGCTATTTTGGTACGTTTTGGTATTATTTCCCCTGTAAATTGTTGTTTTATATAGCATAGTCGGGGTTTGTGACCACTGAAAATGTCTTGTTGTGATATATCGCCCAGCACGTTGACCTTTGTTGAGAATAATGCGCTATCGCAGCTTGGTCCACGGGTAAATAGTTTTAATGGAAGTTGTGATCCCTTTCGTAGTTGGCGCTGTTTCCGGACATTTCCGGACATTGTCTTTTTAAGATGGACTAGTTTGAATGTTCACAATTGAAAATGCCTTCTTGCCGACCGACCGACCGACCGACCGACCGACCGACCGACCGACCGACCGACCGACCGACCGACCGACCGACCGACCGACCGACCGACCGACCGACCGACCGACCGACCGACCGACCGACCGACCGACCGACCGACCGACCGACCGACCGACCGACCGACCGACCGACCGACCGACCGACCGACCGACCGACCGACCGACCGACCGACCGACCGACCGACCGACCGACCGACCGACCGACCGACCGACCGACCGACCGACCGACCGACCGACCGACCGACCGACCGACCGACCGACCGACCGACCGACCGACCGACCGACCGACCGACCGACCGACCGACCGACCGACCGACCGACCGACCGACCGACCGACCGACCGACCGACCGACCGACCGACCGACCGACCGACCGACCGACCGACCGACCGACCGACCGACCGACCGACCGACCGACCGACCGACCGACCGACCGACCGACCGACCGACCGACCGACCGACCGACCGACCGACCGGACCGACCGACCGACCGACCGACCGACCGACCGACCGACCGACCGACCGACCGACCGACCGACCGACCGACCGACCGACCGACCGACCGACCGACCGACCGACCGACCGACCGACCAATTGGAAATGCCTTCTTGCTTTTACTTGGGACCGTGTGTGTGTGTGTGTGTGTGTGTGCGTGCGTGCGTGCGTGCGTGCGTGCGTGCGTGCGTGCGTGCGTGTGTGTGTGTTTTTGCAGATTTGGATTTCGTGAAGCTTTTTCTTGTCTTCAATAGTTGGTGTTCCATGACGCTGGTTGTTGTGTCGGGAGTTCCAATCTCTATTGTCGTGGGAAAGTAGGAGTGCACCAAGGCATAGGCGGATGTTTATGTGATCATGTTGTGTATCCTGTCATCTTAGTCATGAACTAATTACCAAGGTATCCCGTCCGGAGTACGGGTACTCCTACTAGTGTTTGATAATAACATTACTATTTCAGTGACGTTATAATGCGTAATTTTATTTGTTCATCAAATTACATCATACAATTACCAATTATTTGCATAGCATCAGCGAGTCAAATATGACGGGAAGATGTATCTGCGATCTAATAGAAGTGAAATGTCCCAGTAACAGTCTGTTATATATGCATAAAAGTAGTCCAGCAATGGAATGGAAAATGTCACTCTGACACAACGAAATGAGCAGTTTTGTTGAAACGTTGATATTGAAATGCCCACGCATTTATGCTTCTCGCAAAACATTGCTATATGGTCTCTAATAGCATATAAAATAGTTATTTGGACTAAGACATATATTTTTACTAACGGTATGTCTTGTTTTAATGACTTTCAGAATACATTATACGTGAAAGAGTGTGAGTGAAACAATGTGTACAATATAGTTGTGATTCTTCACTAGACGGTATTTTGATGTTCAGAATTTGCTTCTCCTACCGTCGCAGTTTCATCGCGACTTTCTGGGGAAAGTAGTACTTGTGAAATTGCTTCTCATACCATCTCAGGGATTTGCCGTACATGCCATTTAAGTTTGAATGAAAACAGTTGGCGTACCACCAGGCTCCCTTCAAATGGCTTGCGTAGTTCTTGCGACTGCACATGTCATTGTTACGGTCCTTTGTGCTGAACGCTATGCCACCATGACATGCCAGTGTATCTCCTGTAGCATAGACACTATCATACACTCGCGAGAATCGTACACTGCGGACATATAACAGAAACACATCATCGCAGTGCCAACTTTCTGTCCGTCATTTTAATATTAAAGACTGGAATTTAAAAAGCTAAAATAATAATCGTGGCGTATTTAGGGAGGCATTCGACTATTCCTAGTTGTTTAATGTTCTCTCGTTGTGCCACTACATGGTAACATGGTAACATGGTAACATGGTAACATGGTAACATGGTAAACAACAGCAACAACAATAACACTAATAATAATTATCTATATATGCATGTGTGTATGTATATATGTATGTATGTATGTAAGTATGTGTGTATGTATGTATGTATATATGCATGCAGGTATGTATGTATGTATGTATGTATGTATGTATGTATGTACATATGTATGTACATATGTACGTACGCACGTACTTATGTATGTACGTGCATTGGTGTGCGTTTAGGCGCTAACAATACAGATAGGGAAGAACTATCGAAGAAAACGAAACTTAGTATGCGTGTCTAGTGGCACGTGCGCCACATATTTACATGTGCGTGCGCACTAATTTAACACGCATACGCACGTGCAAGTGTTGCTCTCTCACCTGCCGTTCCACTGTACTCTCCAGTGGAAAGTATGTACTTTTCGCTTTCGGAGGCAATCGCAAAGTTAGAGTAAACAACATATTTGCTGACATTCTTCTGTTCCAGGTCGATTCTCAACTTGTACTTTGCTTGAGATGTTAACTCATGCAGATTATCATTGCCTGGACATAAACATAATAACGCCACACAACACGCAAAATAAATTTTGTCTACAAAAAAATAAAACTATGGTCACAAATAAAAAAAAATCAACACAAGTGGCGTTACCATTGAGAAAATCTGTCCACAACCGATGTGAGAACAATGATGATTTAACGGTACTATGACACTGCAGTTTATCTACAGCAGCATTACCAATCATGTCAACGTGACTGTCATTAGAAAACAAAATTAAATCAACAAAATAATGACAATGGTGATTTATACTTTGAAACTACAATTCATATGAATGCTTAATGTCAACTAAATGACTTCTTGGTTTAGAAAAAGCTACCTAAAATACCATAATTATGCGCTCGGCATGTCAAACTTCAACTCAAGAACAGGCACGAAGTTACGTTTAGCTATTATCTTAATACTGCACAGTTTGCAGTTGTTTGAACAAATATTGTATGCAGTTGTTTGCCATTTTATTAACTCAATCTTGAAAATGCTTCAGAAATGATTTACAGCTCGTATATCAACTATTTGAGGTATGCATATAATTTCTTTCACCCACCAAGCCAGAATTCCCCAGACACGTTGCCAAATCCTTCCTTGTAGCTGGCCCAGTCGCGGTTGAAGTCGACGGAGCCGTCCTGTCGTCGCTGGAACACCTACACGTGACAACGAACGCGTACATGCAATGATCACTACGTTCGGTTTGCGTTACTTAACATTCAGTTTTCATCCTGAACTACTTGCAATCGTAGTAGTAAATAGGTTAAATAAACATTTCATTTTAAGTAAGTCTTCAACCTTTAGAACACAGAGGCTTTTAAATCATTTTTCCGTATGCGAGTTGTATTTGGGTACATATATTATTATAATTGCTTTCTTCTGTAATTTAGTTATCCTATTACACTGGTAGTCCCAGATCATTAGGCAGTAATTGATACGGGGTAATTTTTATTAATTATGTAGTATAATTCTGATACTTTTTGGTAAGACATGGTTCAACTTGTTAATAATTCCGATTTTCATAGAACACTTGTTTGCTATTTTCTCAAAATGTCTATGCCAATTTAAATGTGTGTTTAATATTAAAACTAAGAAGTTGAAATGTTGCACTCTTTCAATGTTTACACCATCAATTATTAGTGTTGGTACTATTACCTTTTTGTTTGGCATTTGAACAATCATATATTTAGTTTTGTTGATATTTAATGATAATTTATTTTATCTTAGCCATTCTGTTTTGTTGTGTAGTTCTGTATTATCATTATGTTCAGTGTCTGAATTGTTTATACCATTTATAAAGGACCCTAGCGTACTTACTATAGAAGTATCATCAACATATGTAATTAATTTAAAGATAATACTGGCTTGTGATAAATCGTTAATATATTAAAATGAATAACAGAGGACCTAGTATTGAGCTTTGTGGGAACCCATGTTTATAGGTAAGACATTTTATTTTATGTCATCAATTTTTACAAATTGCTCAGGTTTGTTAAGGAACTCTTTTAGTAATTATGATGCTGAGGATTCCAACCCATAATGTTCACATTTTTTAAAGAGGATTGTGTGGTCAAGTGTATTAAATGCTTTCGATAAAACAAGAAATGTACTGATGGGTAATTGGTTGTTATCCAATTGTGTAGTGATCCTATCGACTATTTCTAGCGCTGCATATTCGGTTGAATTGTGGGGTCTGAAGCAGTATTGATTATTATACAGTAGTTTTGTATTATTAAAATAAATGAGTAAATGTTTATTCATAATTCTTTCCAAGACTTTTGAAATAAAAGGCAAAAGGGATATTGGTCTATAATAGTATATAAATATAGGTATAACTGTTGCTAATTTAAGTTTAACTAATTAATAATGTTAAAGGTTTCACTGTGTATGGTTCAATGAGTTTTAATAATTTGCTGGATATTCCATCAGAGTCATAGCTATTTTTATTTGGAAGGTTATTAATTATTGTGATATGGATTCCTCTTGTATTTCTGTAAACTTGAAACCATTTTTAGTCTTCTTTTTGAGAAATTTAGTAAAATTATTTGCATTTGTACATGGTATGCTTTCAGCAAGATTAGGACATGTTTCTGTAAAAATATAGTTAAATTCATTAGCTATGTGAATCTTATTAGTATATGTATTATTATTTTGTTTAAAACATTTTGGAAATTGTGTACTAAATTTGTGCCTTGATAATATAATTTCATTAATTGCCTTCTAAATATCTGTTGCGTTGAATTTGTATTTGTCGAAAAGTTGTTCACAGTGTAATCTCTTTGCTTCACCAATATTCTTCTTAAGTATTACGTTGAATGTTTTTAGATTCGTGCAACACGTGTTATTTCATGCAGAATCAGGATTTAACAAGATTGCCATCCCAAACAACAAGTTCCAGATGGCAAGTGGACAAGGAAGCCATTGGTTTATCCAGAGTCCAACCTTTTTCTCATCTATGTGTAGCCCGCCCTTATCAGATATCTATCAATTCTATTTTTAAACATATTCACACTACTAACATTAACCCAGTAATTTGGCAGTTTGTTCCACTCATTTATTATTCAAGAGTACCTACACTGCTCCTTAATTAATGCTGCTTTATGTCCTCTGGTTCTACTTCTTTCTTTAAGTTTGAAGACCATATTCCTATCAACATCCTCATAACCGTTCACTATTTTAAACACTTCTATTTGGTCTCCTCTTAGTCTCCTAATCTCTAGTGTTGTCAAACCACATTGTAATAAGCGGCTTTCGTAACTAAGGTCTCTCAATTCTTTTAGTTTAAGTAACAACTTTTGTTCAATACAGTCACAAGAAAAACATCTCCATCCTTCCTCCTACAGATCAGATTTTTCTAGGATGTAACATATTCAGTTGTTTATATAGTTTATCTCTAGGATGTAACATCTTCAGTTGTTTATATAGTTTATAGTTTATCTCTAGATTTAATTGAACTTAATAGACCTTTCGTAATCCAGCTTGATTTCCTATGTCTATGTTTATGGAATTTTACAACATTAGTTTGTATGTGTTTATTTTTAGCTGTTTCTATTATTTTATGTATAAGATTATAATTAAATTTGTATCAGCATCAGGGCTCTTGTTCATTTTGCTATAAATGTCTGTATCTGCCTGTATGAATGTCATGTTTAACTCTTAATAAGGCTTCATTAGTTTCCATGAGTATCTTAGTTGTTTTAGGATTTGATTGTTTCTTGTGTTTTGTATCCATGTAGATAAAATCTGAAAATTGTTTTATGAGTTTACCTGCTCTGCTCTGTAGAATTATGTTTTTTTAATTTACAGAAAAGATTATCTATTAATGTACCATGCCTTTCTGAAAATCTAGTTGGTAATGTGATTTGGGGATACATACTATGTGATGTAAGAAGATCACACTAGTCACTGATCAGTTCATTTTCATTTAACTTTAGCAGGTTTATGTTATAATCACTGGCAAAGATTACATTGTGTTGTATTTGGTCTAGTGAAAATTATGTTATAAACAGTTCCAGGTTATCATTTAAATTCCAACACATCTCACCCCTCCTTCCACAGACCAATAGAGTCGACACATCTAATCCTTCTTTCCTCAGACCACAGATCACGACAGTCAACACGCCCCACCCCTCAGACCATACATCACGACAGTCAACACACCCCACCCCTCAGACCATACATCACGACAGTCAACACATCCCAACCCTCAGACCATACATCACGACAGTCAACACGCCCCACCCCTCAGACCATATATCACGACAGTCAACACACCCCACCCCTCAGACCATACATCACGACAGTCAACACATCCCACCCCTCAGACCATACATCACGACAGTCAACACGCCCCACCCCTCAGATCATACATCACGACAGTCAACACACCCCACCCCTCAGACCATACATCACGACAGTCAACACACCCCACCCCTCAGACCATACATTACGACAGTCAACACTTTTCATCCTTCCTCCTAGAGATAACAACAATCAACATGTATTTTCCCTCTTCCTAACGTGTATTCCCTATTGCCAAGGTTTTCTTTAAAAATTAGGTTCTCCATTTGTAGACAAATAATCAACACGCGCACGTACCAACCAGCCGCCGCCGTCCGTCTCCATGTCACAGTAGACCTTGATACTCTTCCTCGCCTTAACCAGGTAGATGCCATACATGCCGCTGGTGTTATGTCCATTGTTGAGTACGTCGGAGCAGTCGTGGACCACTGTACACAAACAATCGAGTAACAATTGAACAAGGTAAAACACATCTGCTTGAAGAACGAAGTCCATGATTCTTCTGTGTCCGTGAGAGTGTTTGAACTCATAAAATACTTTCCAATCTCCTTTTCGATGCGAATATCCAGTGGAGAAAGTCCACAAAATGTATTTTTAGATGTTAAAAAGCACGTTTCTATCAACTGGGAATATATTGATCGACAATGTCACTACTTTCCTAACACGGAAATTATATTATTGTTTTTTTTTTTAATATTCACATATAAAGGCTATGTTGATGTGGAACAATCTGTTGGACGCGCAAGCTACCGAGTTGAATGAGTGTCTGAAAGTTCAAGAGAAGTTAAGAGGTGGCCAAGGGGGCTAAGAGGAGTGACGTAGTGATATGCGTGCTCCCCACATTGGCTGTTTTTTGTAATGCGCTGAATGGCGTTGTGACAGAAAGAAACATATGATGAATGCATGGCTATATCGCGTGCTTATGCGTTGTCCGAAAGGTCAAGAGAGACCAAGAAGGGTTAAGACAGGCCACGACGAGTGACGTAACCCGGATGTAAAGGATTCTCTGAAGTGCTGTGAATAAACGAAAACACGACGAAGTGATTGTGCAATGATTTGTTATTGGTATTTGTAGTGACATTTGTCAGAATCTGTTATTTCTTCTTCAGTGTTGTCTGTGAGTTGCTTGGTGTATAGTGCTGTATGTCAGTTGCTTGGTGTATAGTGTTGTCTGTGAGTTGCTTGGTGTATAGTGTTGTCTGTCAGTTGCTTGGTGTATAGTGTTGTCTGTGAGTTGTTTGGTGTATAGTGTTGTCTGTGAGTTGCTTGGTGTATAGTGTTGTCTGTCAGTTGTTTGGTGTATAGTGTTGTCTGTGAGTTGCTTGGTGTATAGTGTTGTCTGTGAGTTGCTTGGTGTATAGTGTTGTCTGTCAGTTGTTTGGTGTATAGTGTTGTCTGTGAGTTGCTTGGTGTATAGTGTTGTCTGTGAGTTGCTTGGTGTATAGTGTTGTCTGTCAGTTGCTTGGTGTATAGTGTTGTCTGTGAGTTGCTTGGTGTATAGTGTTGTCTGTGAGTTGCTTGGTGTATAGTGTTGTCTGTCAGTTGCTTGGTGTATAGTGCTGTCTGTGAGTTGCTTGGTGTATAGTTTTGTCTTTCAGTTGCTTGGTGTATAGTGTTGCCTGTCAGTTGCTTGGTGTATAGTGTTGTTTGTCAGTTGCTTGGTGTATATTGTTGTCTGTCAGTTGCTCGGTTTATAGTGTTGTCTGTGAGTTGCTTGGTGTATAGTGTTGTCTGTGAGTTGCTTGGTGTATAGTGTTGTCTGTCAGTTGCTTGGTGTATAGTGTTGTCTGTCAGTTGCTTGGTGTATATTGTTGTCTGTCAGTTGCTTGGTGTATAGTGTTGTCTGTCAGTTGCTTGGTTTATAGTGTTGTCTGTCAGTTGCTTGGTGAATAGTGTTGTATGTGAGTTGCTTGGTGTATAGTGTTGTCTGTCAGTTGCTTGGTGTATAGTGTTGTCTGTGAGTTGCTTGGTGTATAGTGTTGTCTGTGAGTTGCTTGGTGTATAATGTTGTATGTCAGTTGCTTGGTGTATAGTGTTGTCTTTCAGTTGCTTGGTGTATAGTGTTGTCTGTGAGTTGCTTGGTGTATAGTGTTGTCTGTGAGTTGCTTGGTTTATAGTGTTGTCTGTCAGTTGCTTGGTGTATAGTGCTGTATGTCAGTTGCTTGGTGTATAGTGTTGTCTGTGAGTTGCTTGGTGTATAGTGTTGTCTGTCAATTAATTGGTGTATAGTGTTGTCTGTCAGTCGCTTGGTGTATAGTGTTGTCTGTCAGTTGCTTGGTGTATAGTGTTGTCTGTCAGTTGCTTGGTGTATAGTGCTGTCTGTGAGTTGCTTGGTGTATAGTTTTGTCTTTCAGTTGCTTGGTGTATAGTGTTGTCTGTCAGTTGCTTGGTGTATAGTGTTGTTTGTCAGTTGCTTGGTGTATAGTGTTGTCTGTCAGTTGCTCGGTTTATAGTGTTGTCTGTGAGTTGCTTGGTGTATAGTGTTGTCTGTGAGTTGCTTGGTGTATAGTGTTGTCTGTTAGTTGCTTGGTTTAACGTGTTGTCTGTGAGTTGCTTGGTGTATAGTGTTGTCTGTGAGTTGCTTGGTGTATAGTGTTGTCTGTCAGTTGCTTGGTGTATAGTGTTGTCTGTCAGTTGCTTGGTGTATATTGTTGTCTGTCAGTTGCTTGGTGTATAGTGTTGTCTGTCAGTTGCTTGGTTTATAGTGTTGTCTGTCAGTTGCTTGGTGTATAGTGTTGTATGTGAGTTGCTTGGTGTATAGTGTTGTCTGTCAGTTGCTTGGTGTATAATGTTGTCTGTGAGTTGCTTGGTGTATAGTGTTGTCTGTGAGTTGCTTGGTGTATAATGTTGTATGTCAGTTGCTTGGTGTATAGTGTTGTCTTTCAGTTGCTTGGTGTATAGTGTTGTCTGTGAGTTACTTGGTGTATAGTGTTGTCTTTCAGTTGCTTGGTGTATAGTGTTGTCTTTCAGTTGCTTGGTGTATAGTGTTGTCTGTGAGTTGCTTGGTGTATAGTGTTGTCTGTGAGTTGCTTGGTGTATAGTGTTGTCTGTGAGTTGCTTGGTGTATAGTGTTGTCTGTGAGTTGCTTGGTGTATAGTTTTGTCTGTCAGTTGCTTGGTGTATATTGTTGTATGTCAGTCAACTACAGCTGGTGGAACGGCCGCCTAATGGAAGATAATTGTTATGTGCATGCGAGTTTTCGAGTGACTTTCGATAACTGATTCTACTGAAGTTAAAAAAACAAAAACAAAATCGAATAACATGGCTAAACGTTAGCATGTTGTGGTGCTTACGTATTCAATTGTTAAATATATATTTTTATAATTACTATTAATACGATATTTGTTATGATCACATGAAAGTAGTAATCTGATAATATGATATATGTTGCGATGGACTTTTTAATTGTTCTTTGCCGGGGAACTCTATCCTATGGTCTCTAATAAGTGTTTCTAGTAACTTCCATATAAGTTAACTGCATTACTATTGTGACAGGTACAAACAACTGTTATACTAAACATAATAACGTGCCTATTACAGATTGGTTTGTTGAACCCTTTTTTAAAATAGGAGTGAGGTCTGCTTCATTCCAAATTACAATGTATCCAGATAAAATATTATCCCAGTACTAGAACCAAAAAACAAACAAACTGAAGTGCCATTAGATATTCTGCCATTTCAAGCCTTTCTGATATTATCTATTACCCTGTTTACGTGCTCAAATAAAACATTTGATATTAGCTGCAATTTTCGTTGAAAATTGTTATGCAACTCTACTTAATGTGTGTTTTTATTTTGTGCAATTTATTTCATTTCCATTTTGGAATACATGGTTTAAGCCTTCCATATAATAACAGTTGACAGAGCACATTTCCTAAAGGATCCATTCATACTTATATATATATTCATACTTATATATATTCATACTTATATATATATATATATATATATATATATATATATATATATATATATATATATATATATATATATATATATATATATATATATATATATATATATATATATATATATATATATATATATATATGCCGATCAGCGTTCTTGAAATACCGGCGTTAAAAGCATAACGACGCATGCGCGCAAACGCCAGTATGCCACGTCTTACGTAAGCGAACCATCTGTTAAGAAATGCTATGTTTCATTGTTGTCTGACAGATGTTCGTAGTTTATACCCAAGTGTCAAAGCACAGGTGCTGTTAAGAACGCTAGAGCATGCGGCAAAAAATAACTGCGACAAAACGTCGTAGGTCTACGGCGGTCTACGCCTACTGCAGACTGGAAAATGTTTGTATGTGGAAGATTCGAGAAGCAACAGAGGGCACCGTGGCTTGTCATGGTTAAAGGTTGCGGCATGCGTCAGTTCATGCAGACATCTCATTCGTATATTCCCGCCACTTACATAGTCGTCTAAACCTGCCTAACACAGTCTTTACTCTATATTTTAGCTTCAGTATTCAATTACAAATATATATTTTTATCATTAATAGTGATGCCACTTTTGTTATGATGACATCAAAGTAGTTCACTGATAACATTATCTATATTGAGATGAACTGTTTTATTTATAGTGAGTTTAGATTTGCCTAGGAATTTTATATATGTATATATATATATATATATATATATATATATATATATATATATATATATATATATATATATATATACACACACACACATATACATATATAGTTCATATTTGTCTAGGAAGTATATATATAAACACTTCCTAGGCAAATCTAAACTAACTATACTACCTCCCAGTTTACCTGTGATCAGCTGTAAAGGGGGTGTCTCAAAAAGTATCAAGCATTCACCAAATTCAAACCACAGCTGCTCCTATATTCTTCCACATCAGATGAACCCTTTACAGATGATCACAGCTAACTGGGAGGTAGTATGATGAGTTTAGAGATAACAATCATCAGTTCGACTATGACGCGCACCGAGTCCACAACAAGTTTGGTCCATTTCCCTGTGTGCAATCTTATATTTCTCCTATTGGGTCCAACGGCTTTTAGTCTATCTTCGAAAGACACGGGAAAAGTGAGATGAACGAAATTGCCTAAGTTTCGAAAAGGCAGCAGGCGGGTTCGAACCCGACGTTCCACCACACGACAACCGCACATCGTGCAGTGAACTTTTAGAAAAGCGTGGAAAATTTATTAGAATAAGCATTATTAGCATTACTATTAAATTGGAATTAGGCCACATGGATACCTCAGACCAAGGCAGCGATTAAACGAGAATAGGGCAATTGCGAACGTTTACGAAACAACGTCATTAGCACTGATGAAGTCGCTTTGGTAAGGCGATGACAATTTCTACAAAGGAAAAAAGCAAGTTTGTACATGTTAAAATAACTATTTCAACTACTACAGAAGGAGACGACACGTGAAATATGAACATCATACATAGACGTACCATTCTGGCAGTTGACGCCATTGTAGCCACCAGCGCAGGAACAGGTGTATGTGTTCACTCCTCCGTCAGTGCAAGTGCCACCATTCAGACATGGTTTGCTCTCACATTCGTCCACGTCTATTTAAGATAACAGCAAATGTTATTGCAATTGCACGATTTATGTAATACTACACATCGGATCAAATAAAATTCTACACGAACCGGTAATAAATTAACAGTGGTTGTACTTTTATGCAACATCAACAAAAGTTCATGGATAATAATGTGGCGTATCAACCTACATAGAAGATTGCTCAACGTACGTTGTTTCTGAAGCGGAATCATATAGCATTTCAGTAATTGGCATGCTAAGATATTATTCACCAAGAACATACGGATAATATAAAGAATCTCAAAAGTGCAGATACTTGGAAAATCTACTAAAACTTAACCAATACCTCACACCTCTCAGTACGCACATATATTATACTTTTGTTCAGATATGTGATATAAAACAGACACATGTATATGTTAAAATAACTATTTCAACTACTACAGAAGGAGACGACACGTGAAATATGAACATCATACATAGACGTACCATTCTGGCAGTTGACGCCATTGTAGCCATCAACGCAGGAACAGTTGTATGTGTCATTTCCTCCCTCAGTGAAAGTGCCACCATTCAGACATGGATTATTGTCACATTCGTCCGCAACTATTCAAGATAACAGCAAAAGTGATTGCAATTGCACGTTTTATGTAGTACTACTACAGAAGGAGACGACACGTGAAATATATATATATATATATATATATATATATATATATATATATATATATATATACATATATATATATATATATATATATATATATATATATATATATATATATATATATATACATATATATATATATATATATATATATACATATATTTATACATATATATATATATACATATATATATATATATACATATATATATATATATATATATATATATATATATATATATATATATATATATATATATATATATATATATATCAAAGTGTAATGTTTTAAATATCTCCTCATGAAAAAACAGTGGATTACATGTAAATACATATATATATATATATATATATATATATATATATATATATATATATATATATATATATATATATATATATACGTGTACATATACATATATATGTATAGAATAGTATATATGTGTATATGTATAAACCGCTTTTCAAAACAGCCATGATGATGAAAGTACAATATTTACCAATGCTACAAGAACTATCTCACATTACTCGAAATTGAACGAAAAAAGTGGTCGCAATCATCCACTAACACGACTGGAGTCACGCAGAAGGAGAAGACACGTGAAAGAGGCCACATGGATACCCAAGAAAAAGACAAATTCGTGTCTGTCAAAATAACAATTCCAACATGAACTGGTACAGAACACATCATACATAGATGTACCATTCTGGCAGTTGACGCCATTGTAGCCATCAGCGCAGGAACAAGTGTAAGTGTTCATTCCTTCATCAGTACAGTACATTATATCAATACAGTCCTACACGAACGGCAATGACTTAATAGTGGTTGTACTTTTTATGCAACATCAACAAAAGTTTATGGATAATAATATGGCGTATCAACCTACATAGTAGATAGCTCAACGTACGTTGTTTCTGAAGCGGAACCATATAGCATTTCAGTTATTGGCATGCTAAGATATTATTCACCATAAACATACGAATGATGTAAAATACCAAAGCCTAAACAATACCTCACACCTCTCAGTACACACATATATTATACATTTGTTCAGATATGTGATATAAAACAGGACACAAAGGTACCATAAGACTTACACAGAATTGCCAATTTGTAAAAGTAAATAACTATGCCAATGTAGTAATAGAACTTTGGGAAAGTCTAGCAATGTCCTCTCTAAACGAAAGTGTTTGTGAAACAGATTTTTTATGCTAAGTATGTGCAAAATACAGTGGGTACAGTGATACCATTTATTAGCTTACTTAATTAAAAAGTTGGTATAAAATATGTTATGGTCTGTTGTTCTAAAACAATATCATAAAAATGACAGGTGATTTGTATTACTGTTTCCTCTACTTCTCCTATATTTATTGTTTGACAACAAAACATTTATATCAATATTTTAATATATATATATATATATATATATATATATATATATATATATATATATATATATATATATATATATATATATATATATATATATATATTTCATTGACGGTAGTATCTACAACAATTATATTCTATTTTATATGTTATTTCCAAGTTCCTGTGTTCTGCGATACCTTTTAGAAGGCATACTATGTATTTGAGTAACGTCGTCTTGTATTTTTACCCCACTAACAATAAGTCGTACAATTATAGTATAGAACATTTCTCAGGATAGTTAGTTTTCATGCTGACATTGTTATTTCGCATATCCGAATGTGTTTTTATTGTTGTCGAAATGTTCGTCTGATGAAGGCGAAAGTTCGTAATAATTGTGAAATCCAGTGTACAGAAGTGAAGTGAAGTGAAGTTTATTTGTTTAGATCATACATACAGAGTCAAATAACAGTTGGTACATATTTTACATAGTTTTGATGATCCAGGGAGGCCTGCACTAAGACCTGAGAGATCGCTATCGTACAAGCCTCCCTATGACTACGTATGGTGCAGTAATCATTATTACTGATGTTTGACTAGAGTACATATACAAATAGATGTGGAGTTGCTAACTTTGCCTACAAATATAACAGTGCTAATAATACTAACAAATAATAATAATAATACTAGCAAAAATACATATAGTGCAAATAATATGAATACAATTTTTTTTTTCGTATGCATAAATGTGAATAAAATGTGAATCGAATATAATTATCAATATTATCCTATAATAATTACAGAGAAGTTAAATAATACAGAAAGGATAAATACATTATTCTTGTAAAAATACAATTAAAATCTTGACACTAAAAATAATACATTAGTTCCAAATTTATTAGTTACACATTATATTGTGAGGAACTCAAAAACCAGCTGTTTTGATAATAATAAAAAAATTACAGTGATAATATTACTGAATGAATATTCAGTATAATATTATATTACAGAGCTATGAATTATTAAGTAATGCAGTTTATCATGATAACATGATAATGATGACGAAGGCATACCATACATTTCTAGGCTTCAGCTGGCATATTCTTTTTGCAGATGTAATTTTGGTATTGTATGTCTGATACAAAGGCGGCAGTATATTGTATTAGTTTGTTTAATTTGGATGTTAAAATCATAGTTTGGGGGAAAATTATTTATTATATCGGTAAAGCGTTGTGGTGCCTTTCTTTGTCTTTTTGGTCTAGATGATACATTTCCATTACCAGTGAACATGTCTTTAAAATATTCTGGAATGGTTCCATTTTTGTATCTGTAGAAAACTGTCATGCATGACAACTTAGAGGTAATCTGCTTTTAACAGTTCTAGTTCTTTGAATAAAGTACTATGTGAATTATATTTACTGTTTGATATAGATCTAATTGCTTGCTTTTGTAGTTTGTTGATTCGTTTGTTTATTTGTCCGCCCCATGCTAATATACAATAGCGCAGGTGTGACATAAATAGCGAAGAATATATTATCTTTAGGATGTGTATTGGTATGTAGTGTTTTAATCTACAGAGAATTCCAGATATCCTTGATAGTTTGTTGGAGATGAAGTTTTGATGAGGAGACCATGTCAAGTTGGAGTCTATTATGACTCCAAGAAATTTAAATTGTGTCACCCGTTCAACCGGTGTATTATTTATTTTAATGTTAGGTACTTCGTGGTTCTTTAATTTTCTCTGTTTATGGTGAAAAATCATCATTTTTGTTTTTGCAGCATTCAGGGACAGTTTATTTACTGCTAACCAGTCTGTTATTTTAATCAATTCTGAATTGATGTTGTTGGATGTAGCCAATTCATTCGTTTGATCATTTGTAAATGTATTTAGTGTGCTCAGCAGGGTGGTATCATCTGCATACATGATTGGACAGAAATTGGTGCTTGCTGTTGCTAGATCATTGATGTATATTAGGAATAATAATGGCCCTAGAATTGAACCTGGAGGGACTCCAGTAGTAATCGTTTTCAAGGGTGATTTTATGTTGCCGAATTCCACGTATTGCTGTCTGTACAGTAGATAGCTTTTAAACCATTCTAGTTCAGTATTTTGTATGCCATAATGTTTCACTTTGTTGATAAGGATTTTATGATCGATTGTGTCAAAAGCCTTTGACAGATCTAGAAATATTGCCAGTGGTAAACTTTTTTTGTCAAGATTTAAGTATATTCTGTCAACTAATTCAGATATTGCCAGTTCAGTAGAATATTCAGCTCTGAAACCATACTGATTTGGGTGGAGGAGCTTATTAAGAGTGAGATAGTGGAATAGTTGAGTATAAACTATTTTTTCAAAGGCTTTAGATATGCACGGCAGAAGAGATATTGGTCTGTAGCTGTTGAAAATATGATTATCATCTTTTTTTGCGGACGGGAATAACTTTAGCAATTTTTTATTTTTGAGGGAATTTTCCACTAAGTAGAGATTGATTAATTATACTGGTAAGGGGTTTGGCAATGACATTAACAGAAGCTTTCAGCAATATTGAAGAAATGTTGTCAATTCCCATACTTCTTTTTGACTTTAAGTTATTTATTATATTTTTTGTGTAATTTTCACTGACAGGTGTAAATTGGAAGTTAGTATCATTTGTTCTTTTTTTTAGATACGATTTGAAGCTTGGTTTCCCATTAGTGTTTAATTTGTTTGCAAGGTGTGGTCCATTATTTATGAAGAAGTTATTGAATTGTGTTGCTATTTCTTTTTTATCTGTTATCTTGGTTTCATTTACATTGAAATATGTCGGAAGTTGTTTTTGTATTTTGGATTTGTTGATAACATCAGCTATGTTTTCCCATGTTTTCCTGATATCATTCCTGTATTGACTAAATTGCAGTTTATAATAAGTAGACTTTGCTTCTCGTTTTAATTTCCTTACTTCTTTTGCTTTATTTTCCAACTCAGTTAATTTTAGTTTGTTTATATTTGAGTTAGGACTTGTCATGTGTACTTCTAAGAATAGTTTGTCTCGTTTTTTTATTTTAGCTAGGAGTTCATAAGTCATCCATTTCGACTTCTTGTGTTTGTATTTATTAAACTTTACATCTTTCAATGGGAAGTGATTTTTCATTACCTCCGCTAGTTTGTTAGAAAATTTGTTATCGTACGATATGAGTGGATCTGCTGTTGGATTGTGATCAAAGACTTGATGCCAGTTTATATCTTCTAATTTGTTGGTAAAGCTATCAATGTTTCTTCCTGTGAATGATCTCATGCTAATTTTATCAGTTACAGTATATGTTTTATTGATATTGAAATTAAGTGCCGAAAATATTGCCATATGATCAGAGATTTTTGCTGCCGATATGCCACTATCTGCTATAGTAAGAGGGTTTGATGATTACAGTATATTTGGTCAATCGGTGTTGCATTTCTGGCTGACATTCTTGTGGGTAGTGTTATAACAGGCAGCAGGTCTATTTTGGTTAAAGTATCATAGAATTCTTGAAATTTTTCGTTCGAGTTAAGTTTCAATAGATCTATGTTGAAGTCACCTGTTAGTACTACATTTTTGGCATCCTTGTTAATGTCTAAGAGTACAGGATTGAATTCTTGCATAAATAAGTCAATTTAGGCATGGTTGTTGTTGTTTTTCGGGGACCTGTAGATATTACAAATTGTTATCTTTTTATTTGAGTCATCAACAATATCCAGGCATAAAGCTTCCCAGGTTGAGTATGTATTATATGCTTTGGAGCTTGATATTGTGATATTATTTGATACATATGTGACTAGCCCTCCTTTCTTAGAGCATCTATCTGTGGATGCCTGTGTTGTCATGGTGTAATTTTTTAGATTAAGATGTTGTGTATCTGTGTTTTTCCGAATTCTTGCTTCCTGTATACAAATTACATTTATCTGCACATCTGATTCAGCAAGAGTACAAATTAAAATATTCAGTTCATCAATTTTAGAGCTCAGTGAATCTATATTTAGGCTTAAAATGGTTAACTTATTTGTGTGCCTTTTTAGAAATGTTTTTAAGTCGTCAACATTATAGTATTTACTTTTAATGCTGATGAAGCTTTCATTTAGATCTATGTTTATAATTTTATAATTAGAAAGAATGGCCACATCGACAAGTATCTAAATTTCACGTCCCTTCAAACCAAGCACATGAAATTAGAAATAGTTAGAACTCTTGTGAACAGGAGTGAGACAACTACTTCTGATGACACTTAAAAGGAGCCCCTGGAAGGTGCAAAAATCCGTCCTGGGCCTTGACAGAGGAGATGAAAACCAAGAAGAGAAAAGAGCAGACAAGAAAAAAATTACAAGAACTACAGAAATCGGGTTGTTAACTCTTACGTAGAATGTTTCTCAGAGAGGTTTGATCGGGTTCTGAAGAAATACGGTGTGACCACTGCCATGCGTCCCCACACTGAATTAATAAACACAAGAAAGATGTAGATAATGCACAAAAAGAACAATTCACGATGATCGAACACAATTGTCGCAGTCAACCACCAACAATTCCGCTCTTACGGAAAACACAACTACTGAAAACCATATTATAGACTGGGACGAAGCTGATCTGGTAGAGATACAGAGTCAAACAGAAGGAGAAGACACGTGAAATAGGCCACGTGGATACCCAAGACCAAGACAGCGATAACACGAGACGAGTGCAATTACGAACTTTACGATCCAACGTCATTAGTACTGATGAAGTCGCCATGATAAGGAGACGACAATTTCTACAAAGGAAAAAAAGCAAGTTTTTGTATGTCAAGATAACAATTTCAACTTGATCTGGTGCAGCATACATCATACATAGACATACCATTCTGGCAGTTGACGCCACTGTAGCCACCAGCGCAGGAACAGGTGTATGTGTTCACTCCTCCGTCAATGCAAGTGCCATCATTCTGACATGGTTTGCTATCACATTCGTCCACGTCTATTCAAGATAACAGCAAAAGTTATTGCAATTGCACGATTTATGTAATACTACACAGCGGAGCAAATAAAGTCATACACGAACCGGTAATGAATTAACAGTGGTTGTACTTTTATGCAACATCAACAAAAGTTCACGGATAATAATGTGGCGTATTAACCTACGTAGAAGATTGCACAACGTACGTTGTTTCTGAAGCGGAATCATATAGCATTTCAGTTATTGGCATTCTAAGATATTATTCACCACGAACATACGGATAATGTAAAGAGGCTTAAAAATGCAGATACTTGGGGAATCTACCAAAGCTTAAACAATACCTCACACCTGTCAGTACGCACATATATATTATACTTTTGTTCAGATTTGTCATATCAAACAGGACACAAAGGTACCGTACGACTTGTAGAGAATTGCCAATTTGTAAAAGTAAATAACTATGCCAATGTAGTAATAGAACTTTGGGAAAGTCTAGCAATATCCTATCTAAACGAGAGTGTTTGTGAAACAGATATTTCATGCTAAGTATGTGCAAAGTACAGTGGTCACAGTAATACCATTTATTAGCTTACTTAATTAAACAGTTGGTATAAAATATGTTATGGTCTGTTGTTCTAAAGCAATATCAAAATGACAGGTGATTTGTATTACTGTTTCCTCTACTTCTCCTATCTTTATTGTTTGACAACAAAACATTCATATCAATATTTTAACACATATTCAATATATATATATATATATATATATATATATATATATATATATATATATATATATATATATATATATATATATAAATATATATATATATATATATATATATCTATACATATATATATATATATACACATATATATATATATATATATATATATATATATATATATATATATATATATATATATATATATATATATATATATATATATATATATATATATATATATATATATATATATATATATATATATTTCATCGATTGTAGTATCTACAAAAATGATCTCCCATTTTATATGTTATTAATAATAATAATAATAATAAAAACTTCTTTGGCGCCAATATCCTCGGAAAATCCGAGCTCAGTGGCGCAACAAAACCAAAGGATTAGGCATTCTCGTAACCATGTACAATGGAAAAAGTCGTCAACCGATGGATGGAGGTGCCAATAAGCTAAGGAGGATAGGCCATTTTGAAAAGTTAGGTTTTCAGATTACGGCGAAATGAAGGTATATTTCTTGTTGATTTTACGCTGTCGGGGAGTGAATTCCACAGGGTTGGTGCGGCAACCGAGAAAGCTCGAGTTCCAGCGTTTGTCTTAACTCTGGGAACAGAAAGTAAACCAGAACCAGACGACCGAAGTTGTCTGGGCTGTCTTGCTGGAGTGAGCATTGAATGTAAATATGCAGGTTGTCTGGTTGAAAGGGCTTGATAGGTAATTGTACAGATCTTAAAAATAATGCGATATCGCACAGGGAGCCAATGCAATGATTTTAGAAGTGGCACTGAGCCAGAGAAACGAGGAGATCGTGTAATTACCCTAGCCAGACAATTTTGGACACGTTAAAGTTTTGTAATATCCATGATAGCAATATTATGAAGGAGGGAATTGCAGTAATCAAGCCTGCTGCTAACAATAGGTATTGCAATAGTTTTAGCGACAGAAAGTGACATACACCGGCGAATACGGCGAAGATCACGGATATGATAAAAACAGCAACGACACGTTTGAGAAATATGTTGTCTAAAGTTGAAATTCTTATCAAAAGAGACTCCCAAATTCTTCGCTGAGGCTGCTGGTGTGATAGTTTGATTCAAGATACGTGTCGGGGAAAAAACCATCAAGTTTGCCACACTGCTTTGGAGTACCAATGATGAGAAATTCAGTTTTGTCTGCGTTTAACTTTAATTTGCATATTTAATTAATACAGACGAAATAAGCGGAGAAAGAAGAATCTGAAATTTCAACAGAAATGGATTCAAAACTAGAGTACTCATGGTTCGAATGTAATTTAACTTTGAACTGTGTTGATACAAAACAGTCAACACCACCACCTCGTCTAACTGAACGTGGTCGATGATGGAAGGTATAACCAGAAGGAGAAATGTCAGCAATGCAGGCAACTGTATCATGCGGTCTGAGAAATTAATAAATCGCTAAGTGATGCTGTCTTATCCCGAATTGATCGAACATTTGTGGTAGCCAACCGAATATTACGCCTGACAGCAGGCCCAGGATTTAAACTTACGTCGCCCGATAGCAGTAGAATTATTACTATTTTAAATGTAGGCATAGAGCGGGGGATTGGAAGTAACTTGCGATTAAAACAAAGATTAAGACATGGCAAGCTGTGTAAAAAGGACAAAGAATGTTGCATTCTCGTAGGTTGGGGAAATGGTGAGATGACAGCCGACCGTTGGAGGGTAAGTGGCTTGCACAGGGCAAAATCACCACCTCTCGAAGCCACTGAACATGATAAAAATAAAACACACAAAAGAAATAGCGGCGTCATTGTCTTAATGATAGTCTATTGTGCTCAAATGATGAAAATGTATAAAATGATAGCAATATATCGATTCTAAAAATGACGGTTTCCCATCGACAATAAAATAAAATAAACTGTAAAAACCCGTTCGCGCTCAGCATAGGTCAACAGCACTAAAAATGTACAGCACCGTAGTGGTGCGTGCAGAGTGACAAGACGTTGTGCCCGTGCAAAGAAATTGGAGACATCTTCGTAAGAGACACAACTACTGAAAAATATATCGTAGACTGGGACGAAGCTCATGTTGTAGAGATAGGTAGTCACACAGAAGGAGAAGACACGTGAAATAGGCCTTGTGGATACCCTAGACCAAGACAGCGATAACACGAGACGAGTGGAATTAAGAAAGTTAAGATCCAACGTCATTAGTACTGATGAAGTCGCATTGATAAGGAGACGACAATTTCAGCAAAGGAAAATAGCAAGTTTTTGTATGTCAAGATAACAATTTCAACTTGATCTGGTGCAGCATACATCATACATAGACGTACCATTCTGGCAGTTGACGCCATTGTAGCCACCAGCGCAGGAACAGGTGTATGTGTTCACTCCTCCGTCAGTGCAAGTGCCACCATTCAGACATGGTTTGCTCTCACATTCGTCCACGTCTATTCAAGATAACAGCAAATGTTATTGCAATTGCACGATTTATGTAATACTACACATCGGATCAAATAAAGTTCTACACGAACCGGTAATGAATTAACAGTGGTTGTACTTTTATGCAACATCAACAAAAGTTCATGGATAATAATGTGGCGTATCAACCTACATAGAAGATTGCTCAACGTACGTTGTTTCTGAAGCGGAATCATATAGCATTTCAGTTATTGGTATACTAAGATATTATTCACCACGAACATACGGATAATATAAAGAATCTCAAAAGTGCAGATACTTGGGGAATCTACTAAAACTTAACCAATACCTCACACCTCTCAGTACGCACATATATTATACTTTTGTTCAGATATGTGATATAAAACAGGACACAAAGGCACCATAAGAATTGAACAGAATTGCCAATTTGTAAAAGTAAATAACTATGCCAATGTAGTAATAGAACTTTTGGCAAGTATAGCAGTATCCTCTCTAAACGAGAGTGTTAGAGAAACAGATTTTTTATGCTAAGCATGTGCAAAGTACAGTGGTCACAGTAATACCGTTTAATACCTTACTTAATTAAAAAGTTTGTATAAAATATGTTATGGTGTGTTGTTCTAAAGCAATATCATCAAACTTACAGGTGATTTGCGTTACTGTTTCCTCTACTTCTATCTTTATTGTTTGACAACAAAAAATTTATATAAAATTTTTAACATATATTCAATATATATATATATATATATATATATATATATATATATATATATATATATATATATATATATATATATATATATATACACATATACATATATATATATATATATATATATATATATAAATATATATATATATATATATATATATATATATATATATTCATACATATATATATATATATACATACATATTTTTATATATATATATATATATATATATATATATATATATATATATATATATATATATATATATATATTTCATTGATGGTAGTATCTACAAAAATGATATCCCATTTTATATGTTATTTCCAAGTTCTTGTGTCCAGCATTACCTTTAGCAGGCATACTATGTATTTGAGTAACGTCGTCTTGTATTTCAACCCCACTAACAATAAGTGGTACAATATAGTAGAGAACATTTATCAGGAAAGTTAGTTTTCATGCTGACATTGTTATTTTCGCATATCCGAACTTGTTTTTATCTTTGTCGAAATGTTCGTCTGATGAATGCAAAAGTTCGGAATAATTGTGAAATCCACAGTGTATAGAAAGAATGGCCACATCGACAAGTATCTGAATTTCACGTCCCTTCATCCCAAGCACCAGAAGTTAGAAATAGTGAGAACTTTTATGAACAGGTGTGAGACGACTACTTCTGATGACACTTAAAAGGAGCCCTTGGAAGGTGCAAATATCCGTCCTGTGCCTTGACAGAGGAGATGAAAACAAAGAAGAGAAAACAGCAGACAAGAAAATAATTACAAAAACTACAGAAATCGGGTTGTTAACTCTTACGTAGAATGTCTCTCAGAGAGGTTTGATCGGGTTCTGAAGAAATACGGGGTGACCACTGCCATGCGTCCCTACACTGGATTAATAAACACAAGAAAGATGTAGATAATGCAAAAAAGAACAATTCACGACGATCAAACAAAATTGTCGCAGTCAACCACCAACAATTCCGCTCTTACGGACAACATAACTACTGAAAAATATATCATAGACTGGGACGAAGCTGATGTGGTAGAGATAGGGAGTCACACAGAAGGAGAAGACACGTGAAATAGGCCTTGTGGATACCCAAGACCAAGACAGCGATAACACGAGACGAGTGGAATTAAGAAATTTAAGATCCAACGTCATTAGTACTGATGAAGTCGCCTTGATAAGGAGACGACAATTTCTACAAAGGAAAAAAGCAAGTTTCTGTATGTCAAGATGACAATTTCAACTTGATCTGATGCAGCATACATCATACATAGACATACCATTCTGGCAGTTGACGCCACTGTAGCCACCAGCGCAGGAACAGGTGTATGTGTTCACTCCTCCGTCAGTGCAAGTGCCACCATTCAGGCATGGTTTGCTGTCACATTCGTCCACGTCTATTCAAGATAACATCAAAAGTTATTGCAATTGCACGATTTATGTAACACCACACAGCGGACCAAATAAAGTCATACACGAACCGGTAATGAATTAACAGTGGTTGTACTTTTATGCAACATCAACAAACGTTCATGGATAATAATGTGGCGTATCAACCTACATAGAAGATTGCTCAACGTACGTTGTTTCTGAAGCGGAATCATATAGCATTTCAGTTATTGGTATACTAAGATATTATTCACCACGAACATACGGATAATGTAAAGAGGCTCAAAAGTGCAGATACTTGGGGAATCTACCAAAGCTTAAACAATACCTCACACCTCTCAGTACGCACATATATATTATACTTTTGTTCAGATATGTCATATCAAACAGGACACAAAGGTACCGTACGACTTGTACAGAATTGCCAATTTGTAATAGTAAATAAATATGCTAATGTAGTAATAGAACTTTGGGAAAGTCTAGCAATATCCTCTCTAAACGAGAGTGTTTGTGAAACAGATTTTTCATGCTAAGCATGTGCAAAGTACAGTGGTCACAGTAATACCATTTATTAGCTTACTTAATTAAACAGTTGGTATAAAATATGTTATTATGTGTTGTTCTAAAACAATATCATCAAAATGACAGTTGATTTGTATTTCTGTTTCCTCTACTTCTCCTATCTTTATTGTTTGACAACAAAACATTTATATCAATATTTTAACACATATTCAATATATATATATATATATATATATATATATATATATATATATATATATATATATATATATATATATATATATATACACACACACATATATATATATATATATATATATATATATATATATATATATATATATATATATATATATATATATATATATTTCATCGATTGTAGTATCTACAAAAATGATCTCCCATTTTATATGTTATTAATAATAAAAAAAAAATTCTTTGGCGCCAATATCCTCGGAAAATCCGGGCTCAGTGGCGCAACAAAACCAAAGGATTAGGCATTCTCGTAACCATGTACAATGGAAAAAGTCGTCAACCGATGGATGGAGGTGCCAATAAGCTAAGGAGGAGAGGCCATTTTGAAAAGATAGGTTTTCAGATTACGGCGAAAATAAGGTATATTTCTTGTTGATTTTACGCTGTCGGGGAGTGAATTCCACAGGGTTGGTGCGGCAACCGAGAAAGCTCGAGTTCCAGCGTTTGTCTTAACTCTGGGAATAGAAAGTAAACCAGAACCAGACGACCGAAGTTGTCTGGGCTGTCTTGCTGGAGTGAGCATTGAATGTAAATATGCAGGTTGTTTGGTTGAAAGGACTTGAAAGGTAATTGTACAGATCTTAAAAATAATGCGATATCGCACAGGGAGCCAATGCGATGATTTTAGAAGTGGCACTGAGCCAGAGAAACGAGGAGATCGTGTAACTACCCTAGCCAGACAATTTTGGACACGTTGAAGTTTTGTAATATCCTTGATAGCAATATTATGAAGGAGGGAATTGCAGTAATCAAGCCTGCTGCTAACAAGAGTTGTTGCAATAGTTTTAGCGACAGAAAGTGACATATACCGGCGAATACGGCGAAGATCACGGATATGGTAAAAACAGCAACGACACGTTTGAGAAATATGTTGTCTAAAGTTGAAATTCTTATCAAAAGTGACTCCCAAATTCTTCGCTGAGGCTGCTGGTGTGATAGTTTGATTCAAGATACATGTCGGGAAAAAACCATCAAGTTTGCCACACTGCTTTGGAGTACCAATGATGAGAAATTCAGTTTTGTCTGCGTTTAACTTTAATTTGCTGTCAGTCATCCAGAGGAAGACATCCTGGAGACAATCGCTGAGCTGATTTAGGGAGCGATTTGTATCCGATGTAGCCAAAGAAATGTAGATCTGTGTATCATCTGCGTAAAGGTGGTGGTCCAATTTATGATTTTGGATAACAGAGCTGAGTGGCGTAGTGTAAAGAGTGAACAGCAAAGGCCCCAGAACAGAACCTGGGGGACACCACACAAAGTGGGGAGTGCAGCCGAGAAACAGTTTGCAATCTTTATGGTTTGGTGTCTGTCTGTTAGGTTTGACAAAAACCAGTTCAGAGCTGTGCCAGATATGCCATACCACAATGATAAGCGTTTAATAAGGATGCTGTGATCTATGGTATCAAATGCGGCAGACAGATCCAGCAAGGTAAGTGCTGTTACTTTTCTTTGTTAATGTTTAAGGTAACGTCATTGTGTACTTTTAAGATAGCAGTTTCTGTAGAATGAAACTCTTTGTAAGCTGATTGTGACACATTAGATAAGCAATTTGAGCTGATGTGAGACCTTAGACGACTTGCTACGACTTTCTCAAGTATTTTGGAAATAAAGCTGAGATTGGAAACAGGTCTGTAATTGTTTAGATCTTCTTTAGACAAATATGTCTTCTTAAGAAGTGGGTTGACATGGGCGTGTTTGAAATCATCCGGAAACAAGCCAGAACACAGTGATGCATTTATAATATCCGCTATCGGTTTGAGCAATGTATCAAGACAAGATTTCAACAGTACGGTTGGTAGTGGATCAAGCTCACAGGACTTATTTGGGGAAGACATAATTATTTTCTTCACTTCATCAGCTGTGGCAGGTTCAAATGATACAAGTAAATAATTTACTCGTGGAGAGGCCACGTTTACAGTACTAAAAGCAGAGTGGATAATACTGATTTTGTCATTGAAATGACTAGAGAACGAGTCACATAGAGACTTGATTGAAATATGATTAGGAAGAGATGGAGCAGGTCGCCTGAGTAGAATTTGATTTATGCAGTTCCATAGCTGACGTGGACTTTCAGAGTTATTTGAGACCATATTTGTGTAATAATCCGATTTAGCTTTGGCCATTTGTCTGTTGCAGTAGTGACAGTGTTTTGAATAACGCGACCTGTCCAAAGACGAGCGTGATTTGCACCATACGCGCTCAAGATAACGACGACACCTTTTAGATTGTAGAATTTAGGGAGTCATCCATGGAGCGGTGGCTTTTGTGATACAGGTTTGGATCTTACAGGTGCATGTTTGTTAAGTAAAGACTTGAGTACTTGATAGTACTGCCCGCACAAATCGGATTGGTGTCCCTTTGGTTTTATGATTAGGTCGGATTTAAGGATGTCAGCCTTTAAAGCAGCAATGTTAATCTTATGAATATATCTGTAAAATACATTGTGTTTTGATTCTAATTTAGTTCTGGAAACGTTTACATCGACAATGACTGTGTGGCGGTCTGATAAACCATCCGAAACTGTAGGTGTTTTGATATTGTAACAAGTTGAACGAGTTATGAAAAGATCGAGCCAGTGGCCTTGTATGTGTGTCGAAAAGGTAACATGTTGTTTCAAATCAAACGATACCAGGATGTCATTAAAGGTAGTTGTTATTCTTGAAGGTATGTCCAAATGAAGATTAAAATCACCAAAACTATAAAATTCTGAATGAATAGATGCCAAATTTTCCAACAGATCCTGGAATTCAAAATTCAAAGAAATTGGCTGGGTGTCCTGGAGGGCGATAAATACAGACGAAATAAGCGGAGAAAGAAGAATCTGAAATTTCAACAGAAATGGATTCAAAACTAGAGTACTCATGGTTCGAATGTAATTTAACTTTGAACTGTGTTGATACAAAACAGTCAACACCACCACCTCGTCTAAATGAACGTAGTCGATGATGGAAGGTATAACCAGAAGGAGAAATGTCAGCAATGCAGGCAACTGTATCATGCGGTCTGAGAAATTAATAAATCGCTAAGTGATGCTGTCTTATCCCGAATTGATCGAACATTTGTGGTAGCCAACCGAATATTACGCCTGACAGCAGGCCCAGGATTTAAACTTACGTCGCCCGATAGCAGTAGAATTATTACTATTTTAAATGTAGGCATAGAGCGGGGGATTGGAAGTAACTTGCGATTAAAACAAAGATTAAGACATGGCAAGCTGTGTAAAAAGGACAAAGAATGTTGCATTCTCGTAGGTTGGGGAAATGGTGAGATGCCAGCCGACCGTTGGAGTGTAAGTGGCTTGCACAGGGCAAAATCACCACCTCTCGAAGCCACTGAACATGATAAAAATAAAACACACAAAAGAAATAGCGGCGACATTGTCTTAATGATAGTCTATTGTGCTCAAATGATGAAAAATGTATAAAATGATAGCAATATATCGATTCTAAAAATGACGGTTTCCCATCGACAATAAAATAAAATAAACTGTAAAAACCCGTTCGCGCTCAGCATAGGTCAACAGCACTAAAAATGTACAGCACCGTAGTGGTGCGTGCAGAGTGACAAGACGTTGTGCCCGTGCAAAGAAATTGGAGAGATCTTCGTAAGAGACACAACTACTGAAAAATATATCGTAGACTGGGACGAAGCTCATGTTGTAGAGATAGGTAGTCACACAGAAGGAGAAGACACGTGAAATAGGCCTTGTGGATACCCTAGACCAAGACAGCGATAACACGAGACGAGTGGAATTAAGAAATTTAAGATCCAACGTCATTAGTACTGATGAAGTCGCATTGATAAGGAGACGACAATTTCTGCAAAGGAAAATAGCAAGTTTTTGTATGTCAAGATAACAATTTCAACTTGATCTGGTGCAGCATACATCATACATAGACGTACCATTCTGGCAGTTGACGCCATTGTAGCCACCAGCGCAGGAACAGGTGTATGTATTCACTCCTCCGTCAGTGCAAGTGCCACCATTCTGACATGGTTTGCTCTCACATTCGTCCACGTCTATTCAAGATAACAGCAAATGTTATTGCAATTGCACGATTTATGTAATACTACACATCGGATCAAATAAAGTTCTACACGAACCGGTAATGAATTAACAGTGGTTGTACTTTTATGCAACATCAACAAAAGTTCATGGATAATAATGTGGCGTATCAACCTACATAGAAGATTGCTCAACGTACGTTGTTTCTGAAGCGGAATCATATAGCATTTCAGTTATTGGTATAATAAGATATTATTCACCACGAACATACGGATAATATAAAGAATCTCAAAAGTGCAGATACTTGGGGAATCTACTAAAACGTAACCAATACCTCATACCTCTCAGTACGCACATATATTATACTTTTGTTCAGATATGTGATATAAAACAGGACACAAAGGCGCCATAAGAATTGAACAGAATTGCCAATTTGTAAAAGTAAATAACTATGCCAATGTAGTAATAGAACTTTTGGCAAGTATAGCAGTATCCTCTCTAAACGAGAGTGTTAGAGAAACAGATTTTTTATGCTAAGCATGTGCAAAGTACAGTGGTCACAGTAATACCGTTTAATACCTTACTTAATTAAAAAGTTGGTATAAAATATGTTATGGTGTGTTGTTCTAAAGCAATATCATCAAACTTACAGGTGATTTGCGTTACTGTTTCCTCTACTTCTATCTTTATTGTTTGACAACAAAACATTTATATAAAATTTTTAACACATATTCAATATATATATATATATATATATATATATATATATATATATATATATATATACACATACATATACATATATATATATATATATATATATATATATATATATATATATATATAAATATATATATATATATATATATATATATATATATATTCATACATATATATACATACATATATATTTATATATATATATATATATATATATATATATATATATTTCATTGATGGTAGTATCTACAAAAATGATATCCCATTTTATATGTTATTTCCAAGTTCTTGTGTCCAGCATTACCTTTAGCAGGCATACTATGTATTTGAGTAACGTCTTCTTGTATTTCAACCCCACTAACAATAAGTGGTACAATATAGTAGAGAACATTTATCAGGAAAGTTAGTTTTCTTGCTGACATTGTTATTTTCGCATATCCGAACTTGTTTTTATCTTTGTCGAAATGTTCGTCTGATGAATGCAAAAGTTCGGAATAATTGTGAAATCTACAGAGTACAGAAAGAATGGCCACATCGACAAGTATCTGAATTTCACGTCCCTTCATCCCAAGCACCAGAAGTTAGAAATAGTGAGAACTTTTATGAACAGGTGTGAGACGACTACTTCTGATGACACTTAAAACAAGCCCTTGGAAGGTGCAAATATCCGTCCTGGGCCTTGACAGAGGAGATGAAAACCAAGAAGAGAAAACAGCAGACAAGAAAAAAATTACGTAGAATGTTTACTCTCACATTCGTCCACGTCTATTCGAGATAACAGCAAAAGTTATTGCAATTGCACGATTTATGTAATACTACACATCGGATCAAATAAAGTCCTACACGAACCGGTAATGAATTAACAGTGGCTGTTCTTTTATGCAACATCATCAAAAGTTCATGGATAATAATGTGGCGTATCAACATACATAGAAGATTGCTCAACGTCCGTTGTTTCTGAAGCGGAGTGATAAAACATTTCAGTAATTGGCATGCTAAGATATTATTCACCACGAACATACGGATAATATAAAGAATCTCAAAAGTGCAGATACTTGGGGAATCTACTAAAACTTATAAAATATCTCAAACCTCTCAGTACGCACATATATTATACTTTTGTTCAGATATGTGATATACAACAGGACACAAAAGCACCATAAGACTTGAACAGAATTGCCAATTTGTAAAAGTAAATAACTATGCCAATGTAGTAATATAACTTTGGGCAAGTATAGCAATATCCTCTCTAAACGAGAGTGTTAGTGAAACAGATTTTTGATGCTAAACATGTGGTAAGTACAGTGGTCACAGTAATACCATTTATTACTTTACTTAATTAAAAAGTTGGTATAAAATATGTTATGGTGTGTTGTTCTAAAGCAATATCATCAAACTTACATGTGATTTGTATTAATGTTTTTTCTACTTCTCCTATCTTTATTGTTTGACAACAAAACATTTATATCAAAATGTTAACACATATTCTATATATATATATATATATATATATATATATATATATATATATATATATATATATATATATATATATATATATATATATATATATATATATATATATATATATATATATATATATATATATATATATATATATATATATATATATATGTATATAAATATGTATATATATATATAAATATATATATATATATATATATATATATATATAAATATATATATATATACACATACATATATATATATATATATATATATATATATATATATATATATATATATATATATATATATATATATATATATATATATATATATATATATTTCATTGATGGTAATATCTACAAAAATGATTTCCCATTTTATATGTTATTTCCAAGTTCTTGTGTCCAACATTACTTTTAGCAGGCATACTATGTATTTGAGTAACGTCGTCTTGAATTTCAACCCCACTAACAATAAGTGGTACAATATAGTAGAGAACATTTATCAGGATAGTTAGTTTTCATGCTGACATTGTTATTTTCGCATATCCGAACTTGTTTTTATCTTTGTCGAAATGTTCGTCTGATGAATGCGAAAGTTCGAAATAATTGTGAAATCCACAGTGTATAGAAAGAATGGCCACATCGACAAGTATCTGAATTTCACGTCCCTTCATCCCAAGCACCAGAATTTAGAAATAGTGAGAACTTTTATGAACAGGTATGAGACGACAACTTCTGATGACACTTAAAACAA
>BSQZ01000049.1:2815000-2965000 GCA_033239005.1 Lamellibrachia satsuma | reverse complement strand
TTAATGATAGTCTATTGTGCTCAAATGATGAAAAATGTATAAAATGATAGCAATATATCGATTCTAAAAATGACGGTTTCCCATCGACAATAAAATAAAATAAACTGTAAAAACCCGTTCGCGCTCAGCATAGGTCAACAGCACTAAAAATGTACAGCACCGTAGTGGTGCGTGCAGAGTGACAAGACGTTGTGCCCGTGCAAAGAAATTGGAGAGATCTTCGCCCCCAGGGAACACTGGGTATAAAAGAACGTCTTGTTGAAGTAGCCTTATTAGTATATAGTTTATAAGGGCCTACCCCTGCCTATAAGTTTGCTGAGAACCCACAATTCCAAGCTCTTGTGTCCAGCATTACCTTTAGCAGGCTTACTATGTATTTGAGTAACGTCGTCTTGTATTTCAACCCCACTAACAATAAGTGGTACAATATAGTAGAGAACATTTATTAGGATAGTTAGTTTTCATGCTGACATTGTTATTTTCGTATATCCGAATTTGTTTTTATCTTTGTCGAAATGTTCGTCTGATGAATGCGAAAGTTCGAAATAATTGTGAAATCCACAGAGTACAGAAAGAATGGCCACATCGACAATATCTGAATTTCACGTCCCTTCATCCCAACACCAGAAGTTAGAAATAGTGAGAACCTTTTTGAACAGGTGTGAGACGACTACTTCTGATGACACTTAAACGGAGCCCTTGGAAGGTGCAAATATCCGTCCTGGGCATTGACAGAGGAGATGAAAACCAAGAAGAGAAAACAGCAGACAAGAAAAAAATTACAAGAACTACAGAAATCGGGTTGTTAACTCTTACGTAGAATGTCTCTCAGAGAGGTTTGATCGGGTTCTGAAGAAATACGGGGTGACCACTGCCATGCGTCCCCACACTGAATTAATAAACACAAAAAAGATGTAGATAATGCAAAAAAGAACAATTCACGATGATCAAACAAAATTGTCGCATTCAACAACCAACAAATCCGCTCTTACGGACAACACAACTACTGAAAAATATATCGTAGACTGGGACGAAGCTCATGTTGTAGAGATAGGGAGTCACACAGAAGGAGAAGACACGTGAAATAGGCCACGTGGATACCCAAGACCAAGAGAGCGATAACACGAGACGAGTGGAATTAAGAAATTTAAGATCCAACGTCATTAGTACTGATGAAGTCGCATTGATAAGGAGACGACAATTTCTACAAAGGAAAATAGCAAGTTTTTGTATGTCAAGATAACAATTTCAACTTGATCTGGTGCAGCATACATCATACATAGACGTTCCATTCTGGCAGTTGACGCCATTGTAGCCACCAGCGCAGGAACATGTGTATGTGTTCACTCCTCCGTCAGTGCAAGTGCCACCATTCAGACATGGTTTGCTCTCACATTCGTCCACGTCTATTCAAGATAACAGCACATGTTATTGCAATTGCACGATTTATGTAATACTACACATCGGATCAAATAAAGTTCTACACGAACCGGTAATGAATTAACAGTGGTTGTACTTTTATGCAACATTAACAAAAGTTCATGGATAATAATGTGGCGTATCAACCTACATAGAAGATTGCTCAAAGTACGTTGTTTCTGAAGCGGAATCATATAGCATTTCAGTTATTGGTATACTAAGATATTATTCACCACGAACATACGGATAATATAAAGAATCTCAAAAGTGCAGATACTTGGGGAATCTACTAAAACTTAACCAATACCTCACACCTCTCAGTACGCACATTTATTATACTTTTGTTCAGATATGTGATATAAAACAGGAAACAAAGGCACCATAAGAATTGAACAGAATTGCCAATTTGTAAAAGTAAATAACTATGCCAATGTAGTAATAGAACTTTGGGCAAGTATAGCAGTATCCTCTCTAAACGAGAGTGTTAGAGAAACAGATTTTTTATGCTAAGCATGTGCAAAGTACAGTGGTCACAGTAATACCGTTTATTACCTTACTTAATTAAAAAGTTGGTATAAAATATGTTATGGTGTGTTGTTCTAAAGCAATATCATCAAACTTACAGGTGATTTGCGTTACTGTTTCCTCTATTTCTATCTTTATTGTTTGACAACAAAATATTTATATAAAATTTTGAACACATATTCAATATATATATATATATATATATATATATATATATATATATATATATATATATATATATATATATATATATATATATATATATGTATATACATATATATATATATATATATATATATATATAAAAAATATATATATATAAATATATATATATCTATATATATATATACACATACATATATATATATATATATATATATATATTCATACATATATATACATACATATATATTTATATATATATATATATATATATATATATATATATATATATATATATATATATATATATATATATTTCATTGATGGTAGTATCTACAAAAATGATATCCCATTTTATATGTTATTTCCAAGTTCTTGTGTCCAACATTACCTTTAGCAGGCATAATATGTATTTGAGTAACGTCGTCTTGTATTTCAACCCCACTAACAATAAGTGGTACAATATAGTAGAGAACATTTATCAGGAAAGTTAGTTTTCATGCTGACATTGTTATTTTCGCATATCCGAACTTGTTTTTATCTTTGTCGAAATGTTCGTCTGATGAATGCAAAAGTTCGGAATAATTGTGAAATCCACAGAGTACAGAAAGAATGGCCACATCGACAAGTATCTGAATTTCACGTCCCTTCATCCCAAGCACCAGAAGTTAGAAATAGTGAGAACTTTTATGAACAGGTGTGAGACGACTACTTCTGATGACACTTAAAAGGAGCCCTTGGAAGGTGCAAATATCCGTCCTGTGCCTTGACAGAGGAGATGAAAACCAAGAAGAGAAAACAGCAGACAAGAAAATAATTACAAAAACTACAGAAATCGGGTTGTTAACTCTTACGTAGAATGTCTCTCAGAGAAGTTTGATCGGGTTCTGAAGAAATACGGGGTGACCACTGCCATGCGTCCCCACACTGAATTAATAAACACAAGAAAGATGTAGATAATGCAAAAAAGAACAATTCACGATGATCAACAAAATTGTCGCAGTCAACCACCAATAATTCCGCTCTTGCGGACAACACAACTACTGAAAAATATATCATAGACTGGGACGAAGCTCATGTGGTAGAGATAGGGAGTCACACAGAAGGAGAAGACACGTGGAATAGGCCATATCGATACCCAAGACCAAGACAGCGATAACACGAGACGAGTGGAATTAAGAACTTTAAGATCCAACGTCATTACTACTGATGAAGTTGCCTTGATAAGGAGACGACAATTTCAACAAAGGAAAAAAGCAAGTTTTTGTATGTCAAGATAACAATTTCAACTTGATCTGGTGCAGCATACATCATACATAGACGTACCATTCTGGCAGTTGACGCCACTGTAGCCACCAGCGCAGGAACAGGTGTATGTGTTCACTCCTCCATCAGTGCAAGTGCCACCATTCTGACATGGTTTACTCTCACATTCGTCCACGTCTATTCGAGATAACAGCAAAAGTTATTGCAATTGCACGATTTTCTGTAATACTACACATCGGATCAAATAAAGTCCTACACGAACCGGTAATGAATTAACAGTGGCTGTTCTTTTATGCAACATCATCAAAAGTTCATGGATAATAATGTGGCGTATCAACATACATAGAAGATTGCTCAACGTCCGTTGTTTCTGAAGCGGAGTTATAAAGCATTTCAGTAATTGGCATGCTAAGATATTATTCACCACGAACATACGGATAATATAAAGAATCTCAAAAGTGCAGATAATTGGGGAATCTACTAAAACTTATAAAATATCTCAAACCTCTCAGTACGCACATACATTATACTTTTGTTCAGATATGTGATATACAACAGGACACAAAAGCACCATAAGACTTGAACAGAATTGCCAATTTGTAAAAGTAAATAACTATGCCAATGTAGTAATATAACTTTGGGCAAATATGTTATGGTGTGTTGTTCTAAAGCAATATCATCAAACTTACATGTGATTTGTATTAATGTTTTTTCTACTTCTCCTATCTTTATTGTTTGACAACAAAACATTTATATCAAAATGTTAACACATATTCAATATATATATATATATATATATATATATATATATATATATATATATATATATATATATATATATATATATATATATATATATATATATATATATATATATATATATGTATATATATATATGTATATAAATATATATATATATATATATAAATATATATATAAATATATATATATATATAAATATATATATATATACATATATATATATATATATATATATATATATATATATATATATATATATATATATATATATATATATATATATTTCATTGATGGTAGTATCTACAAAAATGATTTCCCATTTTATATGTTATTTCCAAGTTCTTGTGTCCAACATTACCTTTAGCAGGCATAATATGTATTTGAGTAACGTCGTCTTGTATTTCAACCCCACTAACAATAAGTGGTACAATATAGTAGAGAACATTTATCAGGAAAGTTAGTTTTCATGCTGACATTGTTATTTTCGCATATCCGAACTTGTTTTTATCTTTGTCGAAATGTTCGTCTGATGAATGCAAAAGTTCGGAATAATTGTGAAATCCACAGAGTACAAAAAGAATGGCCATATCGACAAGTATCTGAATTTCACGTCCCTTCATCCCAAGCACCAGAAGTTAGAAATAGTGAGAACTTTTATGAACAGGTGTGAGACGACTACTTCTGATGACACTTAAAAGGAGCCCTTGGAAGGTGCAAATATCCGTCCCGTGCCTTGACAGAGGAGATGAAAACAAAGAAGAGAAAACAGCAGACAAGAAAATAATTACAAAAACTACAGAAATCGGGTTGTTAACTCTTACGTAGAATGTCTCTCAGAGAAGTTTGATCGGGTTCTGAAGAAATACGGGGTGACCACTGCCATGCGTCCCCACACTGAATTAATAAATACAAGAAAGATGTAGATAATGCAAAAAAGAACAATTCACGATGATCAAACAAAATTGTCGCAGTCAACCACCAACAATTCCGCTCTTGCGGACAACAAAACTACTGAAAAATATATCGTAGACTGGGACGAAGCTCATGTGGTAGAGATAGGGAGTCACACAGAAGGAGAAGACACGTGGAATAGGCCATGTCGATACCCAAGACCAAGAGAGCGATAACACGAGACGAGTGGAATTAAGGACTTTAAGATCCAACGTCATTAATACTGGTGAAGTCGCCTTGATAAGGAGACGACAATTTCAACAAAGGAAAAAAGCAAGTTTTTGTATGTCAAGATAACAATTTCAACTTGATCTGGTGCAGCATACATCATACATAGACGTACCATTCTGGCAGTTGACGCCACTGTAGCCACCAGCGCAGGAACAGGTGTATGTGTTCACTCCTCCATCAGTGCAAGTGCCACCATTCTGACATGGTTTGCTCTCACATTCGTCCACGTCTATTCAAGATAACAACAAAAGCTATTGCAATTGCACGATTTATGTAATAGTACAAATTAGAGCAAATAAAGTCCTACACGAACCGGTAATGAGTTAACAGTGGTTGTACTTTTATGCAAAATCAAGAAAAGTTAATGGATAATAATGTGGCGTATCAACCTACATAGAAAATTGCTCAACGTACGTTGTTTCTGAAGCGGAATCATATAGCATTTCAGTAATTGGCATGCTAAGATATTATTCACCACGAATATACGGATAATGTAAAGAGGCTCAAAAGTGCAGATACTTGGGGAATCTACCAAAGTTTAAACAATACGTCACACCTCTCAGTATGCACATATATTATACTTTTGTTCAGATATGTGACCTAAAACAGGACACAAAGGTACCATAAGACTTGTACAGAATTGCAAATTTGTAAAAGTAAATAATTATGCCAATGTAGTAATATAACTTTGGGCAAGTCTAGCAATATCCTCTCTAAACGAGAGTGTTAGTGAAATAGATTTTTCATGCTAAGCATGTGCAAAGTACAGTGGTCACAGTGATACCATTTATTACCTTACTTAATTAAAAAGTTGGTATAACATATGTTATGGTGTGTTGTTCTAAAGCAATATCATAAAAATGACAGGTGATTTGTATTACTGTTTCCTCTACTTCTCCTATCTTTCTTGTTTGACACCAAAACATTTATATCAATATTTTAATTCATATTTTATATATATATATATATATATATATATATATATATATATATATATATATATATATATATATATATATATATATATATATATATATATATATATGTATCTATATATATACATATATATATATATATATATATACATATATATATATATATATATATATATATACATATATATATATATATATATATATATATATATATATATATGTATATATATGTATATATATATATATATATATATATATATATATATATATATATATATATATATATATATATATATATATTTCATTGATGGTAGTATCTCCAAAAATTATATCCCATTTTATATGTTATTTCCAAGTTCCTGTGTCCAACATTACCTTTAGCAGGCATACTATGTATTTGAGTAACGTCGTCTTGTATTTCAACCCCACTAACAATAAGTGGTACAATATAGTAGAGAACCTTTATCAGGATAATTAGTTTTCATGCTAGCATTGTTATTTTCGCTTATCCGAACTTGTTTTTACCTTTGTCGAAGTGGTTTTCTGATGAAGGCGAAATTTCTTAATAATTGTGAAATCCACAGTGTATAGAAAGAATGGCCACATCGACAAGTATCTGAAATTCACGTCCCTTCATCCCATGCACCAGTAGTTATAAATAGTGAGAATTCTTGTGAACAGGTGTGAAACGACTACTTCTGATGACACTTAAAAGGAACCCATGGAAAGTGCAAATATCCGTCCTGGGCCTTGACAGAGGAGATGAAAACCAAGAAGAGAAAACAGCAGACAAGAAAAAATTACAAGAACTACAGAAATCGGGTTGTTATCCCTGACGTAGAATGTTTCTCAGAGAGGTTTGATTGGGTTCTGAAGAAATACGGTGTGACCACTGCCATGCGTCCCTACACTGGATTAATAAACACAAGAAAGATGTAGGTAATGCACAAAAGGAACAATTCACGATGATCGAAAAAAATTGTCGCAGTCAACCATCAACAATTCCGCTCTTACGGACTACACAACTACTGAAAACCAAATCATAGACTGGGACGAAGCTCATGTGGTAGAGATAGGGAGTCACACAGAAGGAGGAGACACATGGAATAGGCCACGTTGATACCAAAGACCAAGACAGCGATAACACGAGACGAGTGAAATTACGAACTTTACGATCCAACGTCATTAGTACTGATGAAGAGGCCTTGTTAAGGAGACGACAATTTCTCCAAAGAAAAAAAACGAGTTTCCGTATGTCAACATAACAATTTCAATTTGAACTGGTACAGCATACATCAAACAGAGACGTACCAATCTGGCAGCTGACTCCATTGTAGCCACCAGCGCAGGAACAGGTGTATGTGTTCACTCCTCCATCAGTGCAAGTGCCACCATTCTGACATGGTTTGCTCTCACATTCGTCCACGTCTATTCAAGATAACAACAAAAGTTATTGCAATTGCACGATTTATGTAATACTACACATTGGAGCAAATAAAGTCCTACACGAACCGGTAATGAATTAACAGTGGTTGTACTTTTATGCAAAATCAAGAAAAGTTAATGGATAAGAATGTGGCGTATCAACCTACATAGAAGATTGCTCAACGTACGTTGTTTCTGAAGCGGAATCATATAACATTTCAGTAATTGGTATGCTAAGATATTATTCACCACGAATATACGGATAATGTAAAGAGGCTCAAAAGTGCAGATATTTGGGGAATCTACCAAAGCTTAAACAATACCTCACAACTATCAGTATGCACATATATTATACTTTTGTTCAGATATGTGACCTAAAACAGGACACAAAGGTACCATAAGACTTGTACAGAATTGCAAATTTGTAAAAGTAAATAATTATGCCAATGTAGTAATAGAACTTTGGGCAAGTCTAGCAATATCCTCTCTAAACGAGAGTGTTAGTGAAACAGGTTTTTCATGCTAAGCATGTGCAAAGTACAGTGGTCACAGTGATACCATTTATTACCTTACTTAATTAAAAAGTTGGTATAACATATGTTATGGTGTGTTGTTCTAAAGCAATATCATAAAAATGACAGGTGATTTGTAGTATTGTTTCCTCTACTTCTCCTATCTTTCTTATTTGAGACCAAAACATTTATATCAATATTTTAATTCATATTTGATATACATATATATATATATATATACATATATATATATATCAATATATATATATATATATGTATATATATATATATATATATATATATATATATATATATATATATATATATATATATATATATATATATATATATATATATATATATATATATATATATATATATATATATATTCATTGATGGTAGTATCTCCAAAAATTATATCCCATTTTATATGTTATTTCCAAGTTCCTGTGTCCAACATTACCTTTAGCAGGCATACTATGTATTTGAGTAACGTCGTCTTGTATTTCAACCCCACTAACAATAAGTGGTACAATATAGTAGAGTACCTTTATCAGGATAATTAGTTTTCATGCTAGCATTGTTATTTTCGCTTATCCGAACTTGTTTTTACCTTTGTCGAAGTGTTTTTCTGATGAAGGCGAAAGTTCGTAATAACTGTGAAATCCACAGTGTATAGAAAGAATGGCCACATCGACAAGTATCTGAAATTCACGTCCCTTCATCCCATGCACCAGTAGTTATAAATAGTGAGAATTCTTGTGAACAGGTGTGAAACGACTACTTCTGATGACACTTAAAGGAACCCATGGAAAGTGCAAATATCCGTCCTTGGCCTTGACAGAGGAGATGAAAACCAAGAAGAGAAAACAGCAGACAAGAAAAAATTACTAGAACTACAGAAATCGGGTTGTTATCCCTGACGTAGAATGTTTCTCAGAGAGGTTTGATCGGGTTCTGAAGAAATACGGTGTGACCACTGCCATGCGTCCCTACACTGGATTAATAAACACAAGAAAGATGTAGATAATGCACAAAAGGAACAATTCACGATGATCGAAAAAAATTGTCGCAGTCAACCATCAACAATTCCGCTCTTACGGACTACACAACTACTGAAAACCATATCATAGACTGGGACGAAGCTCATGTGGTAGAGATAGGGAGTCACACAGAAGGAGGAGACACGTGGAATAGGCCACGTTGATACCCAAGACCAAGACAGCGATAAAACGAGACGAGTGCAATTACGAACTTTACGATCCAACGTCATTAGTCCTGATGAAGAGGCCTTGTTAAGGAGACGACAATTTCTCCAAAGAAAAAAAACGAGTTTCCGTATGTCAACATAACAATTTCAATTTGAACTGGTACAGCATACATCAAACAGAGACGTACCAATCTGGCAGTTGACTCCATTGTAGCCACCAGCGCAGGAACAGGTGTATGTGTTCACTCCTCCATCAGTGCAAGTGCCACCATTCTGACATGGTTTACTCTCACATTCGTCCACGTCTATTCAAGATAACAGCAACAGTTATTGCAATTGCACGATTTATGTAATACTACACATCGGAGCAAATAAAGTCATACACGAACCGGTAATGAATTAACAGTGGCTGTACTTTTATGCAAAATCAATAACAGTTCATGGATATTAATGTGGCGTATCAACCTACATAGAAGATTGCTCAACATACGTTGTTTGTGAAGCGGAATCATATAGCAGTTCAGTTATTAGCATGCTGAGATATTATTCACCACGAACAAACGGATTGTGTTAAATGGTTCTAAAGTGCAGAGAATTGGGGAACCTACCAAAGCCAAAACAATACGTAGGCATTTCAGACGCACGACACCCGATACCTCAAACCTCTCAGTACACTCATATATTATACTTTTATTCAGATATGTGATATAAAACAGGACACAATGGTGTCATAAGACTGGTACAGAATTGCTAATTTGTAAACGTTAATAACTATGCCAATGTAGTAATATAACTTTTGGGCAAGTCTAGCAATGTTTTGTCTAAACGAGAATGTTAGTTAAACAGATTTTTCATGCTCAGCTTGTACAGTGGTCACAGTGATACCGTTTATTAGCTTACTTAATTAATAAGTTGGTATAAAATATGTTATGGCGTATTGTACTAATGCAATATCATCACGACAGGTGTTTTGCTTTACTGATTCCTAGTTATATTACCTTTCTTGTTTGACAGAAAATATTGATATAAATATTTTAATATATATTCAATATCCCAAAATTTCAAGTTGATCTCCTCTTAGCCTACTAGTTTCGCAATTTTTTAAAACACATTTTTTCTAGGCGTCCTTCATAACAAAAGTCTCTCACTTCTAAAATCACTGCAGTTTTTCTGTATTCTTTCAAGCGTGTCTATATATTTCTTACGATATGGTCTCCAAACTTATATATAATATTCTAAATAAGACCTAACTATTGATTTTACAGAGGTATAAAAACATATGTAATATATATCCTCATCAGTCCAAACATTTGATTACCCTTTAATATATATATATATATATATATATATATATATATATATATATGTATATGTATACCCTTATCAACAAACATTTGATTACCCTCACCACCAAAACTGAAGCCGATCGTCAGGGCCCTGTGGCTTTTAGTGTATCTTTCGAAAGACAGGGGCAACGTGAGGTGAAGAAAATGGCCCAAGTTTCGAAATGGCAGCATCTGATTTCGAACATCTGTCCTCTAGACCGAAACCCCGACGCTCTACCACACGACCATAGCACCCCGTGCAGTGAATTGTCAGAAAAGCGTGAGATATCGATTAGAATAAATATTATTTGTATTACTATTAGATTGGAGTCCTGCTTTAAGCGCCCCTTAGTAATTTGTGTATTATGCATCCTTTTCCGGTACGCCTATAAACCGTCCACATAGTTTGCTATTATTTAATAGCTTCTTTTGACACTCTCAATTTCATATTTTTTAATGTTCCAACATTCAATTGCTGTCTTGTTTCTCAACATGCTGTTCCAATATCGCTGCTATGCCGCACTGCTCTGAAGCTTTCATACCAGTACTTATTGTCACACTTTTTCATTGACGGTGAATGCAGCATCTGAGATTTTTTCAGAATGCCACACGTCAACTCCTGCACGACCTCAAGTGTTGTAAAAACTTCTCAGATGACATCATTGTCCACGGGAAGGACCAGTCTGAACATGATGTTAACCTAGATGCTGTGCTGAGGCGCTTACAGGAACACTGCTTCCTTTTGAATAAAGCAATATGCAAGTTTGCACAGGACAATGTCACTTTCTATGGTCATGTGTTCGGAAGAGATGGTCTAGCGGCAGGGCCAAAGAAGCTCTTGTGAATGCCACATCACCACGAAACAAAGTCATTGTCGAGAATGGCGCGTTTCATCCCCAACTACCCCTATATCACGAGTCCTATTCGAGAATGACCCGATCAGAATCTCCATGGATTTGGGACCAACGCCATGAACGAGCTTTTCAGAACTTGCAACAAGCCCTAACCAGCACCCAAGTGATGGAATACTTCGACACCAGAAAACAATCTGACGTCATTGTAATTGCCTGCCCTACAGGCTTAGGGGGCCATTGTCATTGAAGACGGTAAAGTGATCAGCTATGCCAGCAAGGCACTATCGGACGTTGAGTCACGATATTCTCAAACAGAGAGAGAAATGCTTGCCGTTGTATGGGGAATCAAACATTTCCATCTGTATGTGTACGGATCGACATTCACAGTAAGAACAAACCACGACCACTCTTGGGGATATTCAAAGGCTCGATATTGACTTCCGCTACTTGGACTTGGTGCAGCGACTTGAATTTGGTGTTGATCATTTACAGAAAAACGCGGTATATCAAATAGAATAAGTATTACTATTGAATATATATTATACACAAACGTATTGTAGACATATATTAGCAAACAGGTTTTGTTAATTATTAGTCAGAGGGAGTATTTTAGAGTAAGTTAGTTTCGGATTCAGTCAGGGAATTCAGCGAGCGTTAATAGGGATGTTTACTATTCGAAAATTGGGATAGCATAGTGAATAGTCAGTAACATTGGAATATTGGTTAGAATAAGTATTAGTATTATACATATATTGTTCACAAACTTCTTGTAGACATATATTAAGAAACCGTTTTTGTTAACAGAGGTAGTATTTTTTCCCGGATTCAAACTCAACGAGCGATAAAAGGGAGTTTGTTTACAGGCCGTGAATTCAACCCATGCATCGAGCTATCGTTTACATTGGCTAATATATATATAAGATAAAGTGATTGATTTACTTAAATTACATACATAAGGTAATATCTGACATAGTGGTAGTAAACGTTTTCGGTAAAAAGGAATTAACAGCAGGATTTTAGCGTAAATTAGTACACACTGACTTCGTTGTTTTGTTACACAGTGTTCTCCGTATTCGCTAGGTGGCAGGTTTTTTTCTCATGCGAGGTTAATAGAAGACACAATTAGCAAGTACATTAGACTAAAGTGTTCTTTTGATAAAAAAAAACAGCCTTATTCAAGGCTAACGTAGCAAACTAACTAAAACTAAATTGTATGATGGCGCCGTGCAAACGGCAGTTAAAGGCCACAAGGCACTTAATTTGTGGCAGTTGCAGTAACTGGGTGGACTTCGTCAAGTCTGGGTGCGAGAAGTCCTGGGCTGAGGTCCAGGCAGATAGTTTTAGTTTTGAGTGTAGGGGATGTACGAAGATGAAGGAACTAGAGGTGGAGTTGGAAGAGCTGAGGCTGCTCGTTGTGGCAATGGTGGGAAGGGAACAGGGGGGTTGTGCCAGTAGTTCCGGTGGGGGAACAGTAGATGATAAAGTGGGGAAAGACACAAGAGATGCTAGGGAGAGCTCACCGCAGCCTGGGAGGAAGCTGAGAGGAGGGAAGGTGACAGATCATAGGGAGACAGGACGTAAGGAGACGGGAAGGAAAGGAACGGGAGGGAAGACAACCGGAGTGAAGGAGCTGGGGAGTAGGGGAGACAGGAGGGAAGGAGAAGGGAGTGGGGGAGACGGGAGGGAAGACAACCAGAGTGAAGGAGAGGGGAGTAGGGGAGACAGGAGGGAAGGAGAAGGGAGTGGGGGAGACGGGAGGGAAAACAACCGGAGTGAAGGAGAGGGGAGTGGGAGAGACAAGAGCAAAGGAGTGGGAAGTGGGGGAGACAGGAGGGAAGGGGTCAGGACAGAATGTGATGGAGGGGATCGAACGGAAGAGTTATTCTGCAGCAGTGATAGAGGGGTGAGGAAGAGAGCGAGGGTGTTTGTGGGGGATTCGATAGTTAGAAAGACCGAGAGAGTCTTAAACAAGGGAGATGATGTGGTGGTCTGCTTGCCTGGAGCCAAAATAGAGGCGATAACTGAGAGGGTAAAAAACATCGTGGGCTCGGGTAACGGTGGATCTGTTTTAGTACACGTAGGGACAAATAACGCAGAGAAGGAGGGTACAACTGCCATAGTTAGGAAATATAGGCAGTTGGTCAGAACACTAAAACAGACGCGGGTTGAGCAGGTAATACTGTCAGGGATTTTACCTGTAATGGGCAGGAGGGGTCACAAATATCGAAATTGTTGGGGGATGGCAATTAACATGTTAGTCCAAAAGCTATGTAGGGAAGAGGAAGTTGGATTTGTGGATGTATGGGGAAGTTTTGTTGGGAGGGCTGATATGTACATGAAGGATGGGCTTCATCTAAGTGGAAAGGGGGCGGCAGCATTCGCGGACAAACTTTCAGCAGCAGTAGATTGTGACTTGGGTACAATGACAAATATTTTGACAGTAAACATTCTTTAAACTAGAAGTGCAGGGGGGGTTACCTAGAGGTGTCTCAAGCAGAACAAGAGGCCACTAGCACAGATAAACCAATATCAAATCATCCGAAAAACATTTCTGAAAAAGGTTATAGATGCGTATGTTTAAATGCAAGGAGCATAGTAAATAAGAAAAACGAATTAAAAATTATGGTAGAAGATATTGACCCTCACATAATTGGTATAAATGAATCATGGGCCAACATAGATATAACAGATGCTGAATCAGGACTGACAGGATATGTAATGTTTAGGAAAGATCGAATAGGAAGAAGGGGCGGGGGAGTTATTTTATATGTTAAAGAATCTATTCAGGCTTATGAAATAAGACTAGAAAGGGAAGCAGATTGCGATGAAGCTGTTTGGTGCAAAATTATTTCCGGAAATTCAAAATTAACAATTTGATTAGTTTACCGAAGTCCAAACATAAACGAAGAGGACAACACAAAAATAAAAACGCTATAAAGGAAGTTAGTAAAGGGGAATGTATCATAATGGGAGATTTTAACCATGGACACATACAATGGAATTATCTAGAGAGCACAGGGATTGAGGACCAACAATTTCTATTTTTAATCCAGGATAGCTTTCTTACTCAGCACGTACTAGAACCAACCAGGTGAGAAAATGTATTAGATATAGTTTTGTCATCACAAAAAGAATTAGTGGACAATGTAAAAATATTTGAAACATTGGGTAATAGTGACCATAATCAAATTCATTTTGACATCAATGTAAAATCAGAAAGTAAAAATAAGAAAACGTACAAGAGAAACTTCCACAAAGGTAACTACAAAGATATGAGAAAATACTTAGCAAAGCTAGATTGGAATAACATGCTGATGAATAAGACCGCAATTGAATGTTGGAATATTCTAAAATATGAAATTGAGAGTATCATCGATAAATTTGTTCCCTTCCAAAAACAAGGAAAACGGTGTAGTAAGAAACACTTGTCAAAAGAGGCTATTGGAAAAATAATGCTAAAACAAACTATGTGGAGGGTTTATAGGCGGACCAGAAAGGACGAAGACAATGCAAAATACAAAGAGGCACTTAATGCAGCTACAACTGAAATCAGACAATCTAAAAGAAGCTATGAGAAAAAACTAGCATGTAACATAAAAAATGACAGCAAGAGTTTTTATGCATATGTCAGGAGTAAACAAAACGTACAAGACAAGGTTGGACCTCTAGAAGACAGTGCTGGAAATATAATATCACAGGGGTTTTTAATGGCGGAAGACCTAAATGGTTACTTCAGTTCAGTGTTTACCAAAGAAGATATTAGTTCATTACCAGTTGCTGATGCTAAATTTCAGGGGGCTAAATCTGACTATTTAGGACCGTTAGTTGTAACTCCAGAATTGGTAGCTAAGAAAATAAAGGCAATCAAGGATAACAAATCACCGGGAGTGGATAGGATTCCTCCAAAATTACTAATGGAAACAGTAGAACAAATCAGTATACCACTTGCTAGAGTATTCAACTTGTCATTAAAAGAGGGAGTTGTTCCGTTTGAATGGAAAGAAGCAAACATCATACCATTATTTAAAAAGGGTTCGAGAAATAAGTCAGATAATTACAGACCAGTGAGTTTAACGTCAGTGATTTGTAAATTATTAGAAAGGTTAATTAAAGACCATATGGTGGACTTTCTCGTTAAGCATAAATTATTAAATACATCTCAACATGGATTCCTTAAAGCGAGGTCATGCTTAACAAATATGTTATGTTTTTTGGAAGAAATCACTAAGTGGATAGACGTGGGATCGCCAGTAGATATTATCTACTTAGATTTTCAGAAAGCTTTTGACAAAGTGCCACATCAAAGATTACTACTTAAATTAAAAGCTCATGGTATCGGGGAAAGCATAACTGACTGGATAGAACAATGGCTGACTGACAGAAGGCAACGAGTTGTAGTAGATGGAGAAGTTTCAAACTGGAAATCGGTTTTGAGTGGGGTACCTCAAGGATCAGTATTATGACCTATATTATTCTTAATTTATATCAATGACTTGGACGACAGTATAACAAGTAACGTACTGAAATTTACGGACAACACAAAACTGTTTAGAAAGGTTAATACTGATGGTGATAAACAACATTTACAAAACGATCTAGACAGATTAGTGAAATGGTCTGAGAAATGGCAGATGTTGTTCAATTTTGGAAAATGTAAATGCCTACATACAGGACATGGGAACTTGAATGTAAACTATAAAATGGGAGGCACTGTTTTGGGTACTACTGTAAAAGAAAAGGACTTAGGAGTTACAATAAGCGCTCATATGAAAGTTTCAGAGCAGTGTGGTATTGCAGCTTCAAAGGGTAATCAAATTCTTGGATTGATTAGAAGAAACATAACATACAAGCGAAAAAAGTTAATTATACCTTTTTATAAAGCAATAGTTAGACCTCATTTAGAATACTGTATACAAGCATGGAAACCATATCGTAAGAAGGATATAGATACGCTTGAACGCATACAAAGGAGAACAACTAAAATGATTCCAGAACTGAGAGACCTTAGTTATGAAGAACGCCTGAAAGAATGTGGTTTAACAACTCTAGAGACAAGGAGGTTAAGAGGAGATCAGATTGAAGTTTTTAAGATATTGAATGGGTATGAAAATATTGATAGAAATATGTTTTTCTCACTCAAGAAGGATATCAGAACTAGAGGACATGAGGTAAAATTAGTAAAGGATCAATGTAGATTGGACATCAGGAAGCACTCGTTCTCACAGAGGACAATAAATGAATGGAACAAATTGTCTACAGATTGTGTAACTACTAGCAGCGTGAATATGTTTAAAAACAAGGTTGACACATATCTCAGGAGGGCGGGCTATAAGTAGATGAACATTGTTGGACTCTCGATAAGCCAATGGCTTCCTTGTCCACTTGCCATCTGGGCCTTTGGCTTGGATGGCTAATCTTGTTAAATCTTGTTAAACCCACATCAGCAAGGATTGAGAGATGGTGATTGCGGCTGACTCCATATGATCTAGATCTGGTGTACAAGCCCGGACGTGATGACAACAATCCAGCCGATTTCCTCAGTAGACACCCGTCCACGACCTCAAAACCAGACAGAATCATTGCTGAAGATTACGTGCACTACGTCTGCGTGAGCTATGTCACTGAAGGAACTCCGTGATGCAACTGCACAGGACACGGCTATGAACTAGCAACAATAGGCAATCAGAACACAAAGGTGGGACGATGAACTCGTCATGTCGTACACACACATTCGGTCAGAATTTGCCTCACATGACGGTCTAATCCTAAGAGGAACAAGAATAGTCATCCCTGAAGCATCGCAGCAACAAGCTACATATTTAGCTCATATAGGGTACCAGGGAATCGTGAAGACCAAGAGGTTGCTATGGGAAAAGGTTTGGTTTCCCGGCATCGATTGACTGGTAGAAAGAAGAATCCGTCAGTGCATACCATGCCAGGCAACTACAAGAAAGTCGACAAAGTCTGAACCACTCAAGATGTCCAGTCTGCCTCCAGCTCCGTGGTGCGACGTGTCTGTTGACTTTGTTGGCCCACTCCCATCGGGTGACATGTTACTGGTGGTAACAGGCGACTACAGTATTTCCCCGAAGTGGAGATCATTAAACCTACTTCAGCCAAGACTGTAATACCGAATCTTGACAACATCTTCTCAAGACAAGGCATCCCACAGAATGTGTAGACTGATAACGGGCCACCATTTCAAGGTGAAGACTTCAGAAACTTTGGCAATGACCTAGGGTTCACTCATCGACGCATAACAACATTGTGGCCACAAGCGAATGGTGAGGTGGAACGTTTCGTGGACACTCTACTAAAGGCAATCCGAACTGCACATATAGAGCAGAAAAATTGGAAACAAAAGATGTACCTATGTTTACGCCAATATCGTGCAACACCACAATGCGCTCCTGCTGAAGCCCTGCACAACAGCCTTTTCCGCACACAGTTACAACAGCCACCTGCTGACAGCGTTCTTTCGCTACTGAACACACGGTTCAAAATTCAACAAAATGCAAGATATATATAAACAAAGGAGACACAGCATTTGACCCAGAACCATTGACGGTGGAAAAGAGAAAAGGGAATATGATAACCGCAAGCCGGCACTCGTGTACAATCACACGAAACATTTCTCACTTCGAATCGGCCGAAAACCATATCATAGACAAGGGGGAGCAAAAGTGGTAGAGATAAGGAATCACACAGAATAAATTAATAAATTTACGTTCCAACGTCATTAGTACTGATGAAGTCGCCTTGATAAGGCGATAACAATTTCTACTAAGGACAGCATACATCATACGTAGACATACCATTCTGGCAGTTGACGCCATTGTAGCCACCAGCGCAGGAACATGTGTACGTGTTCACTCCTCCATCAGTGCAAGTGCCACCATTCAGACATGGTTTGCTCTCACATTCGTCCACGTCTATTAAAAATAACAGAAACAGTTATTGCAATTGCGCGTTTTATGTCGTACAACACATCGGAGCAAATACAGTCCTACGCGTAAAAGTAAATAACTTTTGTTCAGATATGTGATATAAAACTTGACACAAGCGTAGCATAAAACTTTACAGAATTGCCAATTTGCAAAAGTAAATAACTATGCCAATGTAGTAAGAGGACTATGGGCAGGCCTAGAAATGTCCTCTGTCTAAACGCGAATATTAATTAAATCGATTTTTCATGCTAAGCATGTACAAAGTATAATGGTCACAGTAATATAACTTATTATCTTACGTAATTAACAAGTTGGTATAAAATACGTTCTGGTGTGTTGTTCTAGTGCAATATCATCGAAATGACAGTTATCGTGCTTTACTAATTCCTCTAGTTCCATTATATTTCTTGTTTGAGAAAAAATATTTATATCACTATTTTAATACACATTCAATATCCCAAAACATCAGTTTTATCTCCACCTAGTAATCAAATACTATTTCGATTGATCAGGAAATATATTACATAATGTTGTTTTTGTTGTTGAAATTGTTATTTTCGCATATCCGAACCTGTTTTTATCTTTGTTCGTCTTATGAAAGCGAAAGTTCGTAATAATTGTGAAATCCAGTGTACAGAAAGAATGGCCACATCAACTAGTATGTAAACTGCACGTCCCTTCATCCCAAACACCAGAAGTTAGAATTCCTTGTGAACAGGTGGGAGACGACTACTTCTGACGATACTTAAAAGCAGCCCTTGGAAGCTGCAAATATCCGTACTGGGCTTTGACAGAGGAGATGAAAACCAAGAAGAGAAAACAGCAGACAAGACAAAAATTACAAGAACTACAGAAATCGGGTTGTTATCCCTGACGTAGAATGTATCTCAGAGAGGTTTGATCGGGTTCTGAAGAAATACGGGGTGACCACTGCCATGCGTCCCCACACTGAATTAATAAACACAAGAAAGATGTAGATAATGCACAAAAAGAACAATACACGATGAGCGAAAAAATGGTCGCAGTCAGCCACCAACAATTCCGCCCTTTCGGACAACACAACTACTGAAAACACATGTGTTAGAGATAGGGAGTTACACAGAAGGAGAAGACACGTGAAAGAGGCCTTGTGGATACCCAAGACCAAGACAGCGTAAAAACGAGACGAGTGCAATTACGAACTTTAAGATCCAACGTCATTAGTGCTGATGAAGACGCCTTGATAAGGCGACGACAATTTCTACGAAGGAAAAAAACAAGTTTCTATATGTCAAAATAACAATTTCAACATGAACTGGAACAGCACATAGACGTACCATTCTGGCATGTGACGCCATCATAGCCATGGGCGCAGGAACAGTTGTACGTGTTCACTCCTCCATCAGTGCAAGTGCCACCATTCTGACATGGTTTGCTGTCACATTCGTCCACGTCTATTCAACATAATAGCAAAAGTTATTGCAATTGCACGATTTATGTAATACTACACAGCGGAGCAAATAAAGTCGTTACAATTGCACAATTAATGCAGTACTACACATTGGAGCAAATACAGTCCTACACAAAAGGCAATGGCTTAATAGTGGTTGCACTTTTTATGCAACATCAACATCAATTCATACAGCATTTCAGTTATTGGCATGTAAAAATACTATTCGCCACGAACACACAGATAATGCAAAATGGCTCTAATGTGCAGAGAATTGGGGAGCCTACAAAAGCCTAAACAATACGTTGACATTTCAGGTGCACGGCACCCGATACCTCACACCTCTTAGTACACACATATATTATATATTTTTTCAGGTATATCATACTAAACAGGACTCAAGGGTAATATAAGACTTGGACAGAATTGCCAATTTGTAAAAGTAAATAACTATGCCAATGTAGTAATAGTACTTTGGACAACACAACTACTGGAAATCATATCATAGAATGGGACGAAGCTCATGTGGTAGAGATACGGAGTCACACAGAAGAAGAAGACACGTGGAATAGGCCACGTTGATACCCAAGACCAAGACAGCGATAAAACGAGACGAGTGCAATTACGAACTTTACGATACAATGTCATTAGTACTGATGAAGTCGCCTTGATAAGGAGACGACAATTTCTACAAAGAAAAAAAAAACAAGTTTCTGTATGTCAACATAACAATTTCAATTTGAACTGGTACAGCATACATTATACATAGACGTACCAATCTGGCAGTTGACGCCATTGTAGCCACCAGCGCAGAAACAGGTGTATGTGTTCACTCCTCCGTCAGTGCAAGTGCCACCATTCTGACATGGTTTGCTCTCACATTCGTCCACGTCTATTCAAGATAACAGCAAAAGTTATTGCAATTGCACGATTTATGTAATACTACACATTGGAGCAAATAAAGTCCTACACGAACCGGTAATGAATTAACAGTGGCTGTACTTTTATGCAACATCAACAAAAGTTCATGGATAATAATGTGGCGTATCAACCTACATAGAAGATTGCTCAACGTACGTTGTTTCTGAAGCGGAATCATATAGCATTTCAGAAATTGGCATGCTAAGATATTATTCACCACGAACATACGGATAATGTAAAGAGGCTCAAAAGTGCAGATACTTGGGGAATCTACCAAAGCTTAAACAATACTTCACACCTCTCAGTACGCACATATATTATACTTTTGTTCAGATATGTGATCTAAAACAGGGCACAAAGGTACCATAAGACTAGTACAGAATTGCCAATTTGTAAAAGTAAATAACTATGCCAATGTAGTAATAGAACTTTGGGCAAGTCTAGTAATATCCTCTCTAAACGAGAGTGTTAGTGAAACAGATTTTTCATGCTAAGCATGTGCAAAGGACAGTGGTCACAGTGATACCATTTATTAGCTTAAGTAATTAAAAAGTAGGTATAAAATATGTTCTGGTGTGTTGTTCTAATGCAATATCATCACAATGACAGGTGGTTTGCATTTCTGATTCATCTGCGTCTCTTATCTTTCTTGTTTGATAAAAAAATATGTATATCAACATTTTAGTACACATTCAATATCCCAAAATCAATTTTATATCCTCTTAGCCTACTAGTTTCTAAGTTTATTAAGCCACATTCATCTAGGCGTTCTTCATAACAAAGGTCTCTCTATTCAGGAATTATTTTAGTTGGTTTGTATTCGTTCAAGCGTGTCTATATCCTTCTTACGATATGGTCTTCATTAATGGTAGTACCTAGAAAAATTATATCTAATGTTATATGTTATTTCCATGTTCTGGTGTCCTGCAATACTTTTAGCAGGTATACTATGTATTTGAGTAACGTCGTCTTGTATTTGAACTCCACTAACAATAAGTGGTACAATATAGTAGAGAACATTTCTCAGAATAGTTAGTTTTCATGTTGAAATTGTTATTTTCGCATATCCGAACGTGTATTTATCTTTGTTGACATGTTCGTCTGATGAAGGCGAAAGTCCATAATAGTCGTGAAATCCACATATTGCAGAAAGAACAACCACATCGACCAGTATTTGAACTTCACGTCCCTTCATTCCAAGCACCAGAAGTAAGACGACAACTTCTGATGACACTTAAAATGAGCCTTTTTGGAAGGTGCAAATATCCGTCCTGGGCTTTGATAGAGGAGATGAAAACCAAGAAGAGAAAACAACAGACAAGACATTTTTTTAACTACAGAAACCGGTTCGTCATTCCTTACGTAGAATGTGCCTCAAAAAGGTTTGATCGGATTCTGAAAAAATACACATCATTAGTAGTGATCTGGTTCTGAAGAAATACGGGGATACCACAGCCATGCGTCCCCACGCTGAATCTATGAACACAAGAAAGATGTAGAGAATGCACAAAAAGATGAGCGAAAAAAAATTGGTCGCAGTCAACCACCAACAATGTCGCTCTTACGGACAACACAACTACCGAAAATCATATCATAGACTGGGACGAAGCTGATGTGGTAGAGATAGGGAGTCACACAGAAGGAGAAGACACGTGAAAGAGGCCACATGGATACCCAAGAAAAAGACACCGATAAAACGAGACGAGGGCAATTACGAACTTTACGATCCAACGTCATTAGTAGTTATGAAGTCGTCTTGATAAGGCGGTGACACTTTTTACAAAGGAAAAAAGCAAGTTTCTATATGTAAAAATAACAATTTCAACATGAACTGGTACAGCACACTTCATAGATAGACGTACCATTCTGGCAGTTGACGCCATTGTAGCCATCAGAGCAGGAACAGTTGTATGTGTTCACTTCTCCATCAGTACAAGTGCCACCGTTCTGACATGGGTTGCTGTCACAGTCGTTTAAGTCTATTCAAGATAACAGCAAAAGTTATTGCAGTTGCACGACTAATGCAGTACTACATGAACGGTAATAACTTAATAACTTAATAGTGGTTGCACTTTTTTTCAACACAAGTTCATGGATAATAATGTGTCGTATCATCCCACATAATACACAGTTGAACGTACGTTGTTTCTGAAGCGGTTTCATAGAGCATTTCAGCTATTGGCATGCTAAAATATTATTCACCACGAACATACCCATAAAATAACGTTTACGCCCGCACAATTTGTTACTCGTAAGTAACGTTATGTCATATTTTGGAAGCCATCAACATCAAAAAGTCAAGCCGCTCGTCAAACATCGAAGACAAGAACGGGTCCCTGTGTGGGATCTTATACTTCTCCAGGCACAGACACCAGATAGAAGGGCCCTGTGGCTTTTAGTGTATCTTTCGAAAGACAGGGGCAACGTGAGGTGAACGAAATTGCCCAACTTTCGAAATGGCATCATCTGATTTCGAACATCTGTCCTCTCGACCGAAACCCCGACGCTCTACCACACAACCACAGCAGTGAATTGTCAGAATAAGTATTATTAGTATTACTATTAGATTGGAATTCTGCATTAAGTGTCCCGTTTTAATTTGTGTATTCTTTATCCTTTCCAGTAAGCTTATAAACCATCCCCACAGTTTGCTTGTACGCTATTTTTAATAGCTTCTTTTGACAAATGTTTCTTTCTAAACCGTTTTACTTGTTTTTTGAAGGGAGCAAATTAATCTGATACTCTCAATTTCATATTTTAGAATGTTCCAACATTCAGTTGCTGCCTTATTTTTCAGCATGCTGTTATAATCTCGCTGCTATACCGCACTGCTCTGAAACTTCCATACCAGAACTTATTGTTACACTTTTTCATTGAAAAATATATTCTATTTTGTATGTTATTTTCAAGTTCATGTATCCTGCAGTACTTTTTAATACTATGTATTTGAGTTACAAAGTCTTGTATATTAACTTCACTAAAAATAAGTGGTACAATACAGTAGTAAACATTTCTTGCGATAGTTCGTTTTGATGTTGAAAATGTTATTTTGGCATATCCAAACTTGTTTTGTTTTTATCTTTGAAGAAATGTTCGTCTTTTTAAGGCGACATTTCGTAATAATTGTGAAATCCACAGTGTGCAGAAAGAACAGCCTCATCGACCAGTATCTGAACTTCACGTCCCTTCATCCCAAGCACCAGAAGTTAGAAATAGTGAGAACTCTTGTTGTGAACAGGTGTGAGACTACTACTTCTGATGTCACATAAAAGGAGCTTTTAGAAGGTGCAATTATTTGTCCTAGGCCTTGAAAAAGGAGATGAGAAACAAAAAGAGAAAAGAACAGACATAAAAAATAAAAAAAATAAAGAAACCAGGTTGTTATCCCAAAGGTAGAGTAGAGGGTGTCTCAGAGAGTGGTGATCGGTTACACACACACACACACACACACACACATATATATATATATATATACATATATATTTATATATATATATATATATATATATATATATGTGTGTGTGTATATATATATATAAATATATAAATATATATATATATATAAATATATAAATATATATATATATACACACACACATATATATATATATATATATATACATATATATTTATATATATATATATATATATATATATATATATATATATATATATATATATATATATATATATATATATATATATATATATATATGTGTGTGTGTATATATATATATATAAATATATAAATATATATATATATATATAAATATATAAATATATATATATATATATGTGTGTGTGTATATATATATATATATATATAAATGTGTTTCTGTTAAGTAACGTTATGTCATATCTTGAAAGCTCTCACCACCAAAAAGTCATGTTCTCGGAATATGGTCTGAGTATTGTGAAGACGTATAAAACTGCGAATTGAACACACACGCCAAAGTCTTCAGAACATCGCCTCAGAATGATTACACCGATACGCATATTCTAAGAGTAGAAATAGAGAAGGCGGTCCGGATGCGGAAGACTTAAACTACCCAAGGTTTTGGCAACGTTCTAGCAGAACTCGATAAACATGGAGGAGACGCAGTCGTATACATAATCGTGATCATATACCAACTGATATGTGAGTTTAAGAGCGGACAAAATATATGATAATAACACTACCAAAGAGAGTGCCGCTGTTAGAATTACAGAGCCATCAACTTGATCACTCACTCTAGCAAAGCAGTGCTACGAATTATACTCAACCGACTGCTACGGCCACTATTATGACGTAATCATCTTTCTCTTCTCGCCACTTGATCATACTATAACAAGGTCTTCATCTTAATCACGCAACGGACGAATCCGTAATGCGGGCAATCGCCAAAGCTGTAGGGCGCCAAGAGCCACTCCTCACTTCGGTGAAACGTTACAATGGTTCGGCCACATATGAAGCCTTAAAGCACTGGCGTACGAGATCATCTTAGGCATGATCAAGGACGGACGAAGAAGAGGCAGACCACCGAAAATGTGGATGGATAACGCCGGAGAACGGACAGGTCACCCCTGTGTGAGTGATTGACTTTTGAGTTATTGTGTGATTGAGTGATCCTTACATACATACATGATAACCCATTTTAACACTTTCCCACTTTCACAGTTTGTTCCGCCGTATCTGCCGCCGCATTTGCACGTATAACTCAAGCCTTTCCTCGTACATGTTCTTTCAAAGCATAACATAACAATTGTTTATCTTTAAATTGCAACCAGCTTTTTTCTTAGGTGCCTCTGTACTCAAAAATGTCAGGAATAAAACAAGTATCGCAGTTGAAGTGTCAGAACAATGAGAGCTCATTTTTATCTGGACCATGTGGTTGGTTAGAGATGTAGCTACTACCCTAACTTCTAACATCGGAAATGGACTGTCATTGATGTGATTATTCAATAGCATCCCTATTTTGGAAAGAAAACAATTGAAGTTCATTAGTAGCTTACTTAGTGTAGTAAGCACATGTCTAGCTAACCATATGGTGCATATCAAAACACTATGTGTGATTAAATATTGCGAGTGTGTGTGTTCATATATATATATATATATATATATATATATATATATATATATATATATATATATATATATATATATATATATATATATATATATATATATATATGTATGTATACCATTACAAGGATATTTGAACTCAATTACTTTAACAAAAGCTACTGTTGTATGCACCACCAAACCTGTATGCATTACTTTTCGACTACAGTGTATGTTACAAATATGTTGCTGTTGTACCTGGAAACGGGGTGTTGTGACTTTTAGGATGTTCGTTTTCGGGACCACCATCGGACATATAGGCTGAAAAGAACATTGACCTTATTAATATAACATAATTATACATTCTAATGTGACCTTTGCAAGTGATCAAACTGCCAACTGGAATTTATGATATTTATTTATATTATCGCTAGTCGTAGTTACATTAAGGCATACCTTGTCCATAAACAAACACCTCACACAGTGTCAGATATTCGCGTCTGCCAAGTATTGTGATCTTCAGCGTTGACCCTGTCGTGTTATGAGGACATTTGAATGATGTTGTCTCTCCAGCCATCATGCTGTTGTGAAGCGATCCACACTTCTGCGAATGGTCCTTACGTGGACCAATGGTAATGTCGAAATTCCTCAGGCGATCACCTGATGAAGAAGATGGAATACCGATACAGCAATTAAGATTCCAGTAGACATGTCAATGATTGCACATATCAATTGTTTGCATTTTTTATTATTATACCGTGTACTATAAGCGTATGTGGTGAAAATATTGTCACATATAAAAACAAAACGACTGCTAATAAATCAGCTTAATTACTCACCACAACAGTCAGCGCGATTTGTTATGATCACTTCATACACCAGAATTTTTTTTCTGAAAGTAACCATCCACCAAGGATTCTTTTCTTTTTTTGTGCGGGTACAGCTGCGGTGGTCAAATACACCATCTGCGTTGCCATCTATTGCCCATTGAGCCTTGTTAGTGTAGTAATTTGAAGACTGTGTTGCAATGCCTTCAAGTGCGACGTTTGTCCCCACAGCTGTCATAAAACATATCGGTGTGAGGGATCTCGCAAGCTAACGCTGCAGTTGTAAAATAGTAGATATATATATATTGTGTGTGTGTGTGTGTGTGTGTGTGTGTGTGTGTGTGTGTGTGTGTGTGTGTGTGTGTGTGTGTGTGTATATATATATCGTACAACGTCACCACTGAATAACAGCCCCGTGTCCTTCATAGAACGTCACTACTCAACTACGGTCCCATGTCCAAATACAATGTCGCCATTAAACTACTGTCCCGTGTACATCGTACAACGTCACCACATGCTATCGTTCAACTACAGCCCCATGTCCTTCATAGAACTTCACCATTCAATTACAGCCCCGTGCCCATCATTGAACGTCACTATTCAACTAATGCCCCGTGTCCATCGCACAACTCATAGAACGCCAACATTCAACTTACAACCCCGTGTCCTTCATAGAACGTGAACATTCAACTACAGTCCAGTGTTCATCATACAAAGTCACCATTCAAATATAGTCCAGTATCCTTCATACAACGTCACCATTCAACTACTGTCCCTTGTCCATCATAGAACGTCACCATTCAACTACAGATAAAACGGTACCATTCAACTACAGTCCAGTGTCTTTCATAGAATGTCACCATTCAACTACATCACCGTGTTCTCTATAGAACTTCACCATTCAACTACATTCCCGTGTCCATCATAGAACGATTCCATTCAACTACATCCCCGTGTCCTCTATAGAACTTCACCATTCAACTACATTCCCGTGTCCATCATAGAACGATACCATTCAACTACATCCCCGTGTCCTCTATAGAACTTCACCATTCAACTACATTCCCGTGTCCACCATAGAACGATATCATTCAACTACAGCCCCGTGTCCTCTATAGAACTTCACCATTCAACTACATTCCCGTGTCCATCATAGAACGATACCATTCAACTACTGCCCCGTGTCCACCATAGAACGTCACCAGTCAAATACAGCTTCATGTAACATTAGTCCAGGAAGAATGTGTTCAATTAACTGAAACTGGTTGTATGCGGTGGGGAAGGAAGCTGTTAACGCAGCCAAGGGTGTTATTTGAGATGCTCAGTGGGCTAACTTACCAGATAGGTGAAAAAAGGTTTTGGAAAAAATTAAATAATACTACGTGTGTCTGTCTATTTTTTTAATGAGCGTTTCTGACCAGTAATTAGTCCAGTTTATAAATTATGTCACAGTGGAAAAGCAGTCCGTGAATCTGTGTTGCTTACTGATTAGGTTGTTATGCGTTTTGATATGTTTAGTGACATGAGATAAGATGATATGGTCTATGGCACGTCAGGAATATGATTCGGTAATTGGGGGCGTCACAGTTTGACTGGAATAAACATCTCCAAGTTGGAACTAGCTCATTTGTTAGAATTTTTAGAAGACTTGGTGTCATTTCGTCAGGGCCTCTTTCTATAGATCGAATTAGTTTCAATAATTGCTTAGTCATGCCATCAGTTGTGATGCGTGGGTATGGAATAGAAGCATACGGAGACGGACCTTTGTTATGCATCTGTGTGCGTGTATGCTGCTGACTGGATAAGATGGTCCAGTATGCTGTTTGAAACTGCTCTGGTAATGATGGTAACTAGTTGTGAAAGCGAGTTGTGAAGTAAGAAGTCAGTGAATGTGTCCTGCATTGCCTTAGTTCTGCCATTAGTTGCTGCCCAGTCCCTCCAGTTTACGTCTGGCAAATTGAAGTAGCCTGCCATTATCGTAGTTGGTTGTTGGCGGGGATTTTTTATGTCTAATAAAATTAGAAGATCTAACGACTATTTTTTTACCAGGTAGGCTATAATAACTGACTAGACATAGCGGTTTAGAGTTGTCCAACTAATTTCCCAATGTTTACCTAGTTCAGGCTCCTCCGAGGTAATTAAGCAGTCTTCGGTAGCAGTGAACGCGCCCCTTCATTTCATCGCGATCTTTACGATAAACAGCGTAGATATATGGGATTAGTTCGTAGGTAGACACATTGCTATGTAACTTGGATTCACCACCCAGTATGAGTTCTGGTTCGTGTTGATCAATTGTTGCCCGAGAGGCTGCTTTCTGAGTTCGGGTTTTTGATGTATTAGAGTTTATGATCATCGCCTTTAGTTCTGGTTCGTGTTGATGAATTGTTACCCGGAAGGCTGCTTTTTGCATGGTGGTTTTGATGTATTACAGTTTATGAGTTAGTTTCTTGTGTTTTAGGTTATGGTAGATGTTGTGTGGTTACTATTCGTACGTTTAATTGGAATCGAGTTTCAGGGTGCATACTTTCTGCATCATCATCATTGATATGGGTTTGTTACGTCGACAAGTAAATATTTGGAAAACCGCACCTGCATTAGATCCAAGAACAATTGGATCAGTTTCTTATGGCATTATAATCAACCTCAAAGCTGTCTATACATTTTGTTTGGTACAACAGTTCACATTTGTTGCACATTTGTTGCTCATCCATCCTCCCGTGCTTCATATTTGCACACTCCACAAAGACACAGGTATTGTGTACAACTGTGGGGTCTAGCTGGTCCCGGGTTTGTTTCAATTTGTCCGCCGAGAAGATGATCAAAAACAGATTATAACAGTTGGGTTTAAATTTCAAAAGTTAGAACACTTCCGTTTGAGAAAGTACCCGCGTTTATGCATTCTCAAGCTAGATGATGTCAGTCAAATTTGATGTTTTAAGATAGCATTATAAACCATTTGTTTAGAATGGCATTCAATTCGATTAGGACACTTTTGCAGTTTAGCCCCGCACCCCAAATAACCATGCAAGCGGTCATCTACTGTTACACCATCATACATCTACCACACATATACTCGTGTATCGTGACATGTCACGTGATAAAAAAAATTACACTTGCTGCGTAAAAGATCAAAATTAACAAAAGCTAGAAATCGTTATCCAAGGCTTGGTGATGTGTGAAATTCCAATGAAATCCATTTGGCGGCGCCAGTATAACTGACGGTGTAACTGAATCAACTTTGTTTGTTTGTTTGTTTCATAAAAGAACACATCTTAGTTATATACATCAGTAGTTAGTGAGTTATTCTCGATCCTCAAGAGTGGCCCCATGTTCGGTGGTAACTAAAAATGTACGTTTGGGGAAACCCGTGTGAAAGTATACGGAAAGACGTGTATTATTGCTCACTCGACGTCAGCGTCTGGCGACTGCAGCACTACATCAGCATCATCAGCGCTACCTGCCGGCGAATTCGACGACCTAACTCCACGTGCCGGCGACGACGACGGCGAAGGTCTGGTCATCGGACAGAGGTCATCGTTTTTTGTACTAATGGGTGGTTTAATATTAATATGAGTCTTTTTCCAGGAATCTAAAGAAACGTTACAATGGTTGCGAATGTGAAAATCAACTAATTACACCGTCATATCGGAGTTCCTGAGAACTTCATACATCGCGAAACCTTGGCTAAGTATGTTTTGTTTTCCATTTATTACACAGCAAGTGTAATTTTCTGATCACGTGACATGTCACATAGTCTGAGTATATATATGGTAGATATATGTGGAGAAGCTTGGAGGCTTTAGATGACCGTTTATTGGTTATTTGGGGTGCGGGGCTAAACTGGAAAAGTTGCTGTCACATTCGTCCACGTATATTCAACATAATAGCAAAGTCGTTACAATTGCAATACTAAACGAACGGCAATGACTTAATAGTGGTTGCACTTTTTATCCAACATTAACATCAATTCATATAGCATTTCAGTTATTGGCATGCTGAAATACTATTCACCACGAACATACGGATAATGCAAAATGGCTCTAACATGCAGATAATTGGGGAGCCTACCAACGCCTAAACAATACGTTGACATTTCAGGTGCACGGCACCCGATACCTCACACCTCTCAGTACACACATATATTATACTTTTGTTCAAGTATGTTATACGAAACAGGACTCAAGGATACCATAAGACTTGTACAGAATTACCAATTTGTAAAAGTAAATAACTATGCCAATGTAGTAATAGCACTTTGGGGAGGTCTAGCAATGTCCTCTCTAAACGAGAATGTTAGTGAAACAGATTTTTTTATGCTAAGCATGTGCAAAGTACAGTGGTCACAATGATGCCATTTATTAGCGTACTTAATTAAAAAGTTGGTATAAAATATGTTATGGCGTGTTGTTCTAATGCAATATCATCACAATGACAGGTGTTTTTGATTCATCTACGTCTCTTATCTTTCTTGTTTGATAAAAAAATATTGATATCAATATTTTCGTGCATATTCAATATCCCAAAACATCAATTTTATGTCCTCTACTTGTTTCTAAGTTTATTAAGCCACATTCATCTATGTGTTTTTCATAACAAAGATCTGTCTATCCTGGAATCATTTCAGTTGGTTTGTATTCGTTCAAGCGTGTCTATATCCTTCTTACGATATGGTCTTCATTGATGGTAGTACCTATAGAAATGATATCCAATTTTATATGTTATTTCCAAGTTTTAACTCCACTAACAATAAGTGGTACACTATACTAGAGAACATTTCTCAAGATAGTTAGTTTTTATGTTGAAATTGTTATTTTCGCGTATCCGAACTGGTTTTTATCTTTGTCGAAATGTTCGTCTGATGAAGGCGAAAGTTCATAATAATCGTGAAATCCACAGTGTACTGAAAGAATGATCACATCGACCAGTATCTGAACTTCGCGTCCCTTTATCCCAAGCACCAGAAGTAAGACGACAACTTCTGATGACACTTAAAATGAGCCTTTAGAAGGTGCAAATATCTGTCCTGGGCCTTGACAGAGGAGATGAAGATAACGCACAAAAAGAACAATTCACGATGATCGAAAAAAATTGTCGCAGTCAACCACCAACAATTCCGCTCTTACGGACAACACAACTACAGAAAACCATATCATAGACTGGGACAAAGCTCATGTGGTAGAGATAGTGAATCACGCAGAAGGAGAAGACTCGTGAAAGAAGCCACGTGGATACCCAAGACCAAGACAGCGATAAAATAAGACGAGGGCAATTACGAACTTTACGATCCAACGTCATTAGTAGTGATGAAGTCGTCTTGATAAGGCGGTGACACTTTTTACAAAGGAAAAAATCAAGTTTCTATATGTCAAAATAACAATTTCAACATGAACTGGTACAGCACACTTCATAGATAGACGTACCTTTCTGGCAGTTGACGCCATTGTAGCCATCAGAGCAGGAACAGTTGTATGTGTTCACTTCTCCAACAGTACAAGTGCCACCGTTCTGACATGGGTTGCTGTGACAGTCGTTTAAGTCTATTCAAGATGACAAAAAGTCTTTTCAAATGCACGGTTAATGCAGTACTACACATCTGAGCAAACACATACATGAACGGTAATAACTTAACAGTGGTTGCACTTTTTTTCCAACACAATTTCATGGATAATAATGTGTCGTATCATCCCACATAATAGACAGTTGAACGTACTTTGTTTCTGAAGCGGTTTCATAGAGCATTTCAGTTATTAGCATTTCAGTGCCGCTGTTAGAATTACAGAGCCATCAACTTGATCACTCACTCTAGCAAAGCAGTGCTACGAATTATACTCAACCGACTGCTACGGCCACTTTTATGACGCAAGCATCTTTCTCTTCTCGCCATATATATATATATATATATATATATATATATATATATATATATATATATATATATATATATATATATATATATATATATATATATATATATATATATATATATATATATGTATATATATATATATGTATATATATATATATATATATATATATATATATATATATATATATATATATATATATATATATATATATATATATTTATATATACAGCATAGACTACACAGATATATGCAAGACCCTCGAAAAGAAAGCGAAAGAAGACATCAGAAAACACAACCTAGACACCATACGAAAAACAATAGAGACATCAAAGAGCTTGAACAAGGTCAGAAGAACACACATCTTAGGCCAAAATAGACTGATAACACTCCTAGACCATCAGGGCAGAGAAATCCAAGACCAGGACAAGATCGAATAGAAGAGTTTTGCATCGAACTTTATGACAGCGACGAAACCGTAACAATACTCACAGACCCAAGAGAAGTACCATCAGTAACAACATGAGAAGTAGAAGCCGCGCTAAAGAAGATGAAAAACGGGAAGGCAACAGGAAATGACCAAATCAAAAAAAAGGCCTGAAAATAGACGGAGAATATCTTAACCATCTCCGTTTCGCAGACAATATCTTCCTGTGCACCGAAACACCACAATAACTAGAAATAATGCTACAAGAACTATGCGAAGAAAGTAACCTAAGCGGCTTGTGGATGAACATCTCAAAAACAAAAATAATGGTGGAAGACAACACCCCAATATACGTTAATAACACTCGGATAGAGAATGTGAATAGGTACGTATATATAGGCCAACGCTTCAGCCTTAAGGACACGAACCAAGACAAGGAAATCCTACGACGAATCACAGCCGGCTGGACAGCATATGCAAAACATCGCGACATCTTCAAAAATAACTTTGCTATGTCTAAAAAAAAGGTTTACAACTCGTGTGTACTGCCAGCTATGACATACGGTGCTGCAACATGGTCACTCGCAAAACAAGCTCACAAAAAACTAGTGGCCGCGCAGACAAAAATGGAGAGGAGTATGCTTAATATAACATACCATGACAGAAAGACAAACACCTGGGTGAAAGCAAAGACAGGAGTCACAGACGTGATAAAAACAACCAGAAGAATGAAGTGGTCTTGGGCAGGACACATCAGCCGACTCAAAGATGACAGATGGACAAAGCGCATTACCACCTGGAAACCATACAGAAGGAAGAGATTACGAGGAAGACCAGCAAAAAGATGGAGAGACGATTTGGACGAGTATTGGAATGAAACCACCTGGCAGAGAACAGCACAAGATAGCCAAAGTTGGAAACAACATGGTGAGGCCTTCGCCCAACCACGGGACAATACGGCTGATATATATATATATATATATATATATATATATATATATATATATATATATATATATATATATATATATATATATATGTATATATATATACCATTACAAGGATATTTTAACTGACTTTGAAGATGTTCGTTTTCGGGACCACTATCGGACATATGGACTGAAAAAAAACATTGAACTTATTAACATAACATAATTATACATTACAATGTGCCCTTTTGTTGCAAGAGACCAAACTGCCAACTAGAATTTCTAAAATTTATTTATATTATCGCCAGTCGTATTTACATTAAGGCATACCTTGTCCATAAATAAACACCTCACACAGTGTCAGATATTCGCGTCTGCCATGTATTGTGATCTTCAGCGTTGACCCTGTCGTGTTATGAGGACATTTGAATGATTTTGTCTCTCCAGTTATCATGCTGTTGCGAAGCGATCCACACGTCTGCGAACGGTCCTTACGTGGACCAATGGTAATGTCGAAATTCCTCAAGCGATCACCTGATGAAGAAGATGGAATACCGATACAGCAATTAAGATTCCAGTAGACACGTCAATGATTGCACATATCAATTGTTTGTATGATTTACTATATTACACCATGTATTATAAGCGTATGTGGTGAAAATATTGTCACATATAAAAACTAAACGACTGCTAATAAATCAGCTTAATTACTCACCACAACAGTCAGCGCGATTTGTTATGATCACTTCATACACCAGAATTTTGTTTCTGAAAGTAACCATCCACCAAGGATTCTTGTCTTGTTTCGTTTGCGTACAGCTGTGGTGTGCATATATACCATCTGCGTTGCCATCTATTGCCCATTGAGCCTTGCTTTTGTTGTGAATTGAAGACTGTGTTGCACTGCCTTCAAGGGCGAAGTTTGTCCCCACAGCTGTCATAAAACATATCGGTGTGAATGATCTCGCAAGCCAAAGCTGCAGTTGTAAAAAGTATATATATATATATATATATATATATATATATATAATATATATATATATATATATATATATATATATATATATATATATATATATATATATATATATATATATATATATATATATATATATATATATATATATATATATATGTATATATATATATATATATACACACACACATACCGTACAACGTCACCACTCAACAACAATCACGTGTCCTTCACAGAATGCTATTGTTCAACTACTGCCCCGTATCCTTCATAGAACGTCACCATTCAACTACTGCCCCGTGTCCTTCATAGAACGACACCATTCAACTACTGTCCCGTGTCCTCCATAGAACTTCACCATTTAACTACTGTCCCGTGTCCTCCATAGAACTTCACCATTCAACTACTGTCCGTGTCCTCCATAGAACTTCACCATTCAACTACTGTCCCGTGTCCACCATATACCTTCACCATTCAACTACTGTCCCGTGTTCTCAATAGAACTTCACCATTCAACTACTGTCCCGTGTCCACCATAGACCTTCACCATTCAACTACTGTCCCGTGTCCACCATAGAACTTCACCATTCAACTACTTTCCCGTGTCCTCCGTAGAACTTCACCATTCAACTACTGTCCCGTGTCCTCCTTAGAACTTCACCATTCAACTACTGTCCCGTGTCATCCATAGAACTTCACCATTCAATTACTGTTCCGTGTCCACCATAGATCTTCACCATTCAACTACTGTCCCGTGTTCTCCATAGAACTTCACCATTCAACTACTGTCCCGTGTCCACCATAGACCTTCACCATTCAACTACTGTCCCGTGTCCTGCATAGAACTTCACCATTCAACTACTGCTCCGTGTCCACCATAGAAGGTCACCATTCAACCACTGTCCCGTGTCCTCCATATAACTTCACCATGCAACTACTGTCCCGTGTCCTCCATAGACCTTCACCAGTTAACTACTGTCCCGTGTCCTCCATAGAACTTCACCATTCAACTACTGCTCCGTGTCCACCATAGAACGTCACCAGTCAACTACAGCGTCATATCCTTCATACAACGTCACCATTCAACTACAGCCCTGTGTCCATCATAGAACGTCACCATTCAACTACAGCCCTGGAAAGGGGTCCAAGTTCACGTGTGTCTCGACTAATGATCAACTCCCCCGGGGACATGCCATGTAACATTAGTCCAGGAAGAATGTATTCAATTAACTGAAACTGGTTGTATGCGGTGGAGAAGGAAGTTGTTAATGCAGCCAAGGGTGTTATTTGGGATGCTCAGTGGCCTATCTTATCAGATAGGTGAAAAAATCAAACAATATTACGTGTGTCTATCTGGTTTTTTTTAAATGAGCGTTTCTGACCAGTAATTAGTCCAGTTTATAAGTTGTGTCACAGTGGAAAGGCAATCCCTGAATCTGTGTTGCTTACTGATTAGGTTGTTATACGTTTTGATATGTTTAGTGACATGAGATAAGATGATATGGTCTATGGCACGTCAGGAATATGATTCGGTAATTGGAGGCGTCACAGTTTGACTGGAATAAACATCTCCAAGTTGGAACTAGCTCATTTGTTAGAATTTTTAGAAGACTTGGTGTCATTTCGTCAGGGCCTCTTTCTTTAGATCGAATTAGTTTCAATAATTGCTTAGTCATGCCATCAGTTGTGATGCGTGGGTATGGAATGGAAGCATACGGAGACGGACCTTTGTTATGCATCTGTGTGCGTGTATGCTGCTGACTGGATAAGATGGTCCAGTATGCTGATTGAAACTGCTCTGGTAATGATAATGATGGTAACTAGTTGTGAAAGCGAGTTGTGAAGTAAGAAGTCAGTGAATGTGTCCTGCATTGCCTTAGTTCTGCCATTAATTGCTGCCCAGTCCCTCCAGTTTACGTGAAATTCAAAGGAACTCCATTTGGCGGCGCCACTATAACTGAAGGTGTAACTGAATCAACTTTGTTTGTTTGTTTGTTTGTTTCATAAAAGAACACATCTTAGTTATATACATCAGTAGTTAGTGAGTTATTCTCGATCCGCAAGAGTGGCCCCATGTTCGGTGGTAACTATGTGTCCTGCATTGCCTTAGTTCTGCCATTAATTGCTGCCCAGTCCCTCCAGTTTACGTGAAATTCAAAGGAACTCCATTTGGCGGCGCCACTATAACTGAAGGTGTAACTGAATCAACTTTGTTTGTTTGTTTGTTTGTTTCATAAAAGAACACATCTTAGTTATATACATCAGTAGTTAGTGAGTTATTCTCGATCCGCAAGAGTGGCCCCATGTTCGGTGGTAACTAAAAATATACATTGGGGAAACCCGTGTGAAAGTATACGGAAAGACGTGTATTATTGCTCACTGCATTAGATCCAAGAACAATTGGATCAGTTTCTTATGGCATTATAATCAACCTCAAAGCTGTCTATACATTTTGTTTGGTACAAGAGTTCACATTTGTTGCAAATTTGTTGCTCATCCATCCTCCCGTGCTTCATATTTGCACACTCCACAAAGACACAGGTATTGTGTACAACTGTGGGGTCTAGCTGGTCCCGGGTTTGTTTCAATTTGTCCGCCGAGAAGATGATCAACAACAGATGATAACAGGTGGGTTTAAATTTCAAAAGTTAGAACACTTCCGTTTGAGAAAGTACCCGCGGTTATGCATTCTCAAGCTAGATGATGTCAGTCAAATTTGATGTTTTAAGATAGCATTATAAACCATTTGTTTAGAATGGCATTCAATTCGATTAGGACACTTTTGCAGTTTAGCCCCGCACTCCAAATAACCATGCAAGCGGTCATCTACTGTTACACCATCATACATCTACCACACATATACTCGTGTATCGTGACATGTCACGTGATAAAAAAAATTACACTTGCTGCGTAAACGATCAAAATTAACAAAAGCTAGACATCGTTATCCAAGGCTTGGCGATGTGTGAAATTCCAATGAAATCCATTTGGCGGCGCCAGTATAACTGACAGTGTAATTGAATCAACTTTGTTTGTTTGTTTGTTTGTTTGTTTCATAAAAGAACACATCTTAGTTATATACTTCAGTAGTTAGTGAGTTATTCTCGATCCGCAAGAGTGGCCCCATGTTCGGTGGTAACTAAAAATGTACATTTGGGGAAACCCGTGTGAAAGTATACGTAAAGACGTGTATTATTGCTCACTCGACGTCAGCGTCTGGCGACTGCAGCACTACATCAGCATCATCAACGCTACCTGCCGGCGAATACGACGATCTAACTCCACGTGCCGGCGACGACGACGGCGAAGGTCTGGTCATCGGACAGAGGTCATCGTTTTTTGTACTAATGGGTGGTTTAATAGTAATAGGAGTCTTTTTCCAGGAATCTAAAGAAACGTTACAATGGTTGTGAATGTGAAAATCAACTAATTACACCGTCAGTTGTAATGGCGCCACCGAACGGAGTTCCTGAGAACTTCATACATCGCGAAACCTTGGCTGAGTGTTTTGTTTTTTTATCGCTTATTACACAGCAAGTGTAATTTTCTGATCACGTGACATGTCACGTAGTCTGAGTATATATGTGGTAGATATATATGGAGAAGCTTGAGAGGCTTTAGATGACCGTTTATTGGTTATTTGGGGTGCGGGGCTAAACTGGAAAAGTACCTCGATTATATTACGTTGTACATGGTGATCATACAAAACGATTAAAGTTGTTTGTATCTTCATTCATTAACACTTGTACATGTTTTGGATATTCAATGGTGCTTATTCTTGCGTTCGAGTATCAGCATTCGCAAGAGTGAAGTAATGTTCTTACCTCTCCGTGCATGACATGCTGTAATGTTACAAAACTCCCATCGTTTTGCTGGATCTGTGGTGTAGCACCAAGGGGATGTCTCTCTACAAGTGGGCGTGTTTCTGCAGAAGTTCTTTGCATGGGCTCTGGAGTCTGGAAAGCCACTCGCGCAACGATACATCTTATGATGTGGCTGCAAACATTATTTATCATCATGCTAACCCACATCAATGCATGCGATGAACTGTGAGAGAGAAAGACCCACAATCGTGTAGTGAGCATGCGGTTGAAAGTCCTGGAATAATTTTTCCATTGGCGACCATTATCACCTTTTCGTGGATGTGTGGAAAACGTGAACTGCCATTTTTTATTATTTTCACTGGTCTCGTTTCAGAATAATTTCCCGAAAATAAAACCTGTCTTTACATTGCAGCAGATGTATACTAGCTTCGATCGTAGCGTGGCGGGGAATTTCCGTGGCGAACGACGGTGCTTAGTTCTCCAGAGGAACGGCCTGGCAAAACATGTCTGGGAAAGGCGTTCCGGGTGCTTCGCATCATAGTCTTGCTGCGTAGGTGATGTTCAAATGTCCGATTTATGTTGACACTTCCACTATTCACTTACGTTTGTGGAAGATGGTTCCCCGATTCAAAATAATAGAACTAGATTTAAAAGTTCAATATTTTGGTACAAAAACTATTTTGTCAGTAGGTGGAGCTGTGTGTGCACGATGTCCCATGTGTGGTAGTTGTAGTCTAAGTTTTGCTAACGGTGAATTGTTGCAACAATAATGTTTGATGTTCAAACTTCCGTTAACTTGCGCTCCAATTCAAAATCATATAAACAACATTAGGAAAGACGTTCGAACACATTTCAGCTAATGTACCGCATTGTTGAGTGGCGCCGTCTGGGGATTGCAAGTGTTCCTATTGATACAGCAAACATGTTTGCATAATACAAATACGAATACTTAATCAACAATGTTTAGCTACATAGCCTACAGACTTCCACAAGTATCTTAGGTATTACAATCTCGAAGCGAATATCAGTGACAGCACGCTGGATATATGACCCAACAAAATCGGATCTTAAGTTAATTCTCAGTTGCATGACCAAAACGCTGCTAGAGCTGCCTAACGATTGAACTCACTCCACACTTTACAAAAGACACGTAATTTAGAAGGTGATTTAGGAAGTACATTCATATCACGTAAATTTATAGGTATTCTGCGTATGTAACAAACGATATGTAACAAACCCTTTGCAAAGTCCACTTTTGACACGTTCTCCCAAACTTCGTCTTAGTTTCAAAGCCGGCATAGTCCACTCCGTTTCGGACTAATGTGCATGGCAGCGGACCTGCAAATTAAATACATTTTGGTACTGTACATAATGTTTTCTACGACTGAACTCGTGTTAAGTCGAGGCTCAACGCAGCAGCAGCAGCAGCAGCAGCAGCAGCAGCAGCAGCAGCAGCAGCAGCAGCAGCAGCAGCAGCAGCAGCAGCAGCAGCAGCAGCAGCAGCAGCAGCAGCAGCAGCAGCAGCAGCAGCAGCAGCAGCAGCAGCAGCAGCAGCAGCAGCACCACCACCAGCAGCAGCAGCAGCAGCAGCAGCAGCAGCAGCAGCAGCACCACCACCAGCAGCAGCAGCAGCAACAGCAGCACCACGAGCACCATTGTGTCTCATCAATAGTCAGAAGGAACACTTTTTTAATGAACTTACGATCAGGAAGTTTGCACATTGGAATATCGCAGAGTTCCTTTTCTATATTCGGGTCTGTCGTGTAGCAGTAAGGACGTGGTTCTTGACAACCCGATGCACTGTGTTGTCTGCAGTAGTTGTTCGCCTCCTCTGGAGTATCCGGCATCGTATATTTACACAGAATCTTGTGAGGCTGCGAACATGAATATAGTGTATAGTGAACCAACATCGAAATTTCATGAGCTTAATGATATAATTGTTACATTATGTTTATACTTTTAAATGTTAAAGCAGTTGACAGCTCTTGTGGCGAATTGGCAGCTCGTGTCCCAATACGTGACAGCTCCTGTGGCAATGTGGTATATTAAGTTGTCATATGGTCATTAGAAATAACATTTTTAATAACTTTGCCGGTTGCTGTAGCTACGAGGGATCCCAGTAGATGGTGTCTACGTAGATCTTCAGAAAGTGTTCGACAAAGTACCACACCAAAAACTGCTACTTAAACTAAAAACGGATAATATCGGGGATGGCATAATCCACTGGACAACGTGTAGTAGTAGATGGGAGGTTTCAATATGGAAATCTGGAGTTTTGAGTGGGATACCATAAGGATACGTTGTATGAAATCTATTGTTCTTAAATATCATATACAAAGGTCGGATACATTTACTTGTTTTCACTCGTTCTGGACATAAATGTAACCACTTATTCATATTCAGTCATGAAAATGTAAACAGTTACATTAATTTACTCGTAAAACTGGGGATATACCTAAATTCCCGAAGGCACTTTCCGAAACCAGTTTGTGGATTATTGCTGGTAGATATCAGGCTGAGAGACATAATTTTGGCCAAACAAACCAACGTCGCCTACGCCGGTTCATAGGCACTTTGATTTAGATCACTCAATATGTTCAGTGACGGCGATTCTGACGGTGCAACTGACATAAGTTTATCGGTTCAAGTCATTCCGTACATGTACGAGTCAACAACGTGGTCACAGTAAAAAACGAAGTTAGTAGTACCCCCCTCGGCTGCTGGACTATCTAGGTGCACTCTCGGTGACTGCTCGGCTCAACGCATCATGAATGAACATACCCTTCTCTGGTTTCCAGACTACACTCAGGTCATACCTGAGTAACCTCAATCTCATAAATTGTAGTTTTGGACTCAACTTGTTCAGCGGCTTCCGGAATATACTGACCGGCTTATGATCCGTTTCCACTGTCATTTGCTGTCCATATACATAGTCACCCGAATGCGATTGCGCTCATCTCGTGTTCTATGGGAGCATAATTCTGCACTGCCTGACTGGTTCTCCTCGATGCATTGCATTATCATGGCCCCATACCGGTTGATTCACATCGTAGAATTTCAAACCCGGTGTTTCTGATACCAGACGCTTCAACTCAACAAAGGCTCTCTGGTGGCGTGGTTCCCATATCCACACAACATTCGTTTCCATCAACTGGCGAAGCGGAGCCGTCAACATAGACAAGTTTGGCAGGAATGTACCAAGGTATGTTATCATACCGAGAAATGTGCACAACTCTCCCTTGCTCTGAGTCTTTATATAGGAACTTTCGTCCGATAGTAGAAATTGCCAGTATCCACTGGTGGCACCGACCACACTAAATATTTTAGCATGGGGCATACAAGTGACCACCTCCTCAAGCGTTTTCATTGGGTAGTGCTCACAGAGGATTGCCTCATTGAGATCTGTCTGATCGAGACATACTCGCAATCGACCACGACTCTTACGTTCAGTGGCTTCGGGATATATCCGGCAGTATCGCACCAAATTTCACCATTCATTCGAGCTCACATCTGACGTCTTCACGAATGTTATGTTGTATAAACTTTACGGGGTTCTGTCTAGGTTTAACAGATGTGCGATATATGGTCTATATCGGAGTTTACCTAGACCACTGGACAGCGACTCATGTTTGTTTAGGATTTTTCTACGCTCCTTGTTTAACGACTGAGCACGATCCGACTAACGGAACGGATTTGTGTCTGAATTCACAGAAAATTGACCAGTGTCCGGCTTGGGATCTCCCCCCCCCACTAGACAACGTGTTAACATTCATACAACCTGTTCAAGACACTAGACCTAGCTGTACACATGCATCTTTACCAAAGACTGGGTCTCCCTGCTTCACTACAACAAATGTGACTTCAAGTCTACACTCTCGTATACTCACAGGTAGTGTTACTTGGCCTACTGTGGGCACTTTATGCCCTGAATAAGCTTTCAGTTGCACGTTTGTGCAATCACGTTTCTCGTGTAGATTAAAGTAAAGAGTCAGATTTAATAAGACATCCATCCCAAACAACAATTTCTAGATGGCAAGTGGACAAGGAAGCCATTGCGTTATCGAGAGTAGAACAATTTTTATGTGTAGCCCGCCCTTATCAGATATCTGTCAATTCTATTTTTAAACATATTCACACTACTAGCATTAACACAATCATTTGGCAGTTTGTTCCATTAATTTATCACCCTCTGTGAGAAAGAGTGCTTTCTCATGTCCAACCTACACTTGAGGTCTCTCAAGTCTGGAATAATTTTAGTTGCACTTGGTTATATTCTTTCTAGCTTGTCTATGTCCTTCTTACGATATGGCCTCCATGCTTGTTTACAATATCCCAAATGTGGTCTAACCATTGCTCTGTAGAGGTGTACTATTAGCTGTTTCTCCTCATACGTGTTAGTACTCCTAATTAGCCCTAGAATTTGATTTCCTTTCGAAGCAGTAATCCCACATTGCTCTGAAGCTTTCATGTCAGCACTAAATGTTACACCTAAGTCCTTTTCTTGTGTGGTTCTACCTAGTACAGCATCTCCAATTTTATATTCTTCGTCCATGTTTCCTATGTGTATGCATTTACACTTCCCAAAATTGAATAACATTTGCCATTTTTCTGACCATTTAACTAATTTATCTAGATCATCCTGTAAACGTTGTTTATCTGTATCATTAGTAACCTTTCTGAATACTTTTGGGTCATCTGCAAATTTCAGTACTTTGTTAAATATGTCATCTTCCAAATCATTTATATATATTAAAAACAGTGTAGGGCCTAATACTGATCCCTGTGGTACCCCACTCAAAACAAATTTCCTGTTTGAAATCTCACCATCTACTATTACTCCCTGTCCTCTGTGTGTAAGCCACTTTTCTGTCCAGTTGATTACATCATTACTTTTAGTTTAAATAACAATCTTTGATGACACTTTATCGAAAGCTTTCTGAAAATCTAAATAGACAACATCCACTGGTGACCCGTCATCTATCGACTTTGTAATTTCTTCCAAAAACATAAGAGATTGGTTAGACATGACCTTGCTTTAAGGAACCCATGTTGAAATGTGTTTATTAATTTATGTTTTACAAGGAATTCCACCATGTGATGTCTAATTAATGTTTCGAGTAATTTGCAGACAACTGATGTTAAACTCACTGGTCTGTAATTTTCTGGTTTGTTCCTTGATCCTTTCTTAAACAGCGGTATAATGTTTGCTTCTTTCCATTCTGAAGGAACTATTCCTTCTTCTATTGGCAAGTTAAACACTTTTGTAAGTGGTGTACTAATTTGCTCAACGTTTTCCTTAAGCAGTTTTGGTGGTATCCCATCAACTCCAGGTGATTTATTATCTTTAATCTTCTTGATTTTCTTTTCTATCATTTCAGGAGTTACAAATAACAGCCCCAAATGTTCTGATTTAGTGCCCTCAAATTTAGTAAATGGATCTGGCAAAGAGCTGATATCTTCTGTGGTAAAAACTGAGCTGAAATACTTATTTAGGACCTCTGCCATTTGAAACCCGTCTGAAATTATGTTTACACCGTAGAGTCAAACCTAAGCACTAAACGTTATGCTAAACATTAAACGTTATGCGAATCGTGAGGAATAAAGCCAGGCTATGCCCTGACTAAGGGATTCGAAAGTCGGCAACCTAATTATGTTTGCCATGTTCATTTACGGCGTGGTAACTAGAACTTCTGGAAATGTACCGAGAAACACGACAAGTTGTACTTTTTCGAGGAAAACAATTGTTAATATAAAATTTATATTTTGTTACAAAAATATATTATAGTTATGTTGTCAAAGTTAAACAATAATGACATTACCTAAATCCGTGGTATATTATAATGTTTGACTTTGATATTTCATTAGAATGTCCATTGTTTACCTAATATATAAATGTGTGTATGACTACACACATACTGGATAGGGGAGTGCAACAGTAAACATTGTGTGAGACAAAGTTCAGTTTCATAGTTTTAATCATTCTATGTGTACTGAGTAAGTAAAAATTACTCTGTTTAAATCATGTTATACCTATAGTGGCTATAGCCTATACACTTGAACAATACACTTGTCTGTTATGGTGGGACCATACGTCAGAGTCACTTAGAAGACTCTATGTGGTACGTATTGTATTCATATTGTTGTGCATTGAACCAAGAAACTGCAGTGTTTGTAAAAACTAAGAAATAGCTGTTTCTGAAGGTGTTAACAACTCACTTTTTGCCCCCTTATTGTTGGTTTTGATGTGGGGTGTCACATGCTTGTATCACGGCGATTACTCACTGTTATAGTTCTTAGTCTTGTCTATCTTTTAGATGGATGTAATATTCCAAAGTAAAGTGATTGAATTGAATGCATGATACGGTAAAATGGATTTAATCGAATATCATAGATAAGTTTGTATTACTCCTTAATAATTAATAGTTTGATAGATAATAAAACAAATATCGTACTAATACATTCTCAAAGAGTAAAGTGTAAATTGAAAGAGTAAACTATGTTATCATTGATTTATAGTGGTAATTCTTAATAATACTTATGATGGGAATGCCTAAGCGAATATAGTATTTGCACTATTAATGTGCACACTATTTACTACATGGAATCATTATGTCCATAACATAATTTTTATATTATTTTATTTATCATATTTTCAGTTATATCTGAAATAGGTTACTCCACAAGACAATATATGCAGCATGTGTTACTACAGTTGTATTAGTATTATATTACATACCCCTTGGTATATGCATTACACTTGTCGCTGTCTTCACTAACACCTTGCTGGGTTTAGGCTCATAAGGCAAACATAGTTATGTTACCAAGTTATGTGTGGCATGCCTCTTAATCAATGTAGGGGAGAATTGCCGGGATTGGCCCAGTTCCTCAATCTGACCAGTGCTATATATTCCATATTACTGTATACCGTGGCATCCTCTATCGATTATGTCATTAATCAGTGTCACTGCAGTTGCCACAATTGGACCAGTGACTAACATAAGGGTATGCCATCATTAGATGTGTGTAATTATTCCAACACAGTTTATTGATTACCATAAAGTAATATTAGACAAGGGAGCAATTATAATAATGCAAATAAAGGAAGTTGCTAAGTGGTCCAATCGAGGGAACTTGTAACATAACACATTTGGTCACAGGCAAATTTACATTGTTTCGGACTAACAAAGACTTTATTTAAGGGTTTACATAAATTTAGTGCCAATGGTCATATATAAACGGAAGAGGATGAAAATAGAGTTGACAAATGTTGGAGCTCCGGGGGTAAAGGCTGGATGTCCAATGGGGGGTTTGTTACTTGGCTTTGACATTTCGTCGATTTTGTTGTGGTCATACTCGATAGCCACATGACCCACACAAAGAATTTGGTTGCAACTGATATGGCTCGGGAAGTTGGAGTGGTCATATGGTCTCACTTCCGCCACACATGACTCACCGATTCCAGACTTTGGACGGGACCTTTTTCGGACCGTTTGGAAATGATGCATTGAGGATGTGGATGAGAGAACATGTAGGCAGACCAGTGACAATGTGGCAAGTCGCCGAAATTCTTAATGTGGCGTACAGAAAAGCGGTGTCCCTCCATAATGCTGTTAGTGGCTTCAGGAAGGAAGGTCTGTGGTCATTGACCATATACGTATTCCAAGACTCCAACTTCGCAGCTGCTACGGTAACTAACGTAATCACGGAAGTTGCAGAAGAGCACAACATTATGCCACCTCTGACACCAGCTGTTGCAGCTCCAGCACTGACAGATGTTGCCATGGAAGCTGTACCAGAGTTATGCCCACCGAAGAAAGAAACTAGTTAAACAAAGCAAAGTCGGACCGCAGATAGCTACGCCTACTAGGCATACACCCACTCAAGAGCCAAGTACTTCTAAGACCACTGCAACTAAATCGAGAGCACACAACAGTTCTGATCCACCCAAACCGATATAATTTCAGCTCATCAAGGACATCAAAGGCTGCAGGACCGGTCAACGGTGCACCATTTTGTACAATGGTAAAATCTACCCAGGCATACTGCGAAGAGTCATGGATTTGACGAAAGAAACTGTGGCGGTGCAGTGCGTGTAAATTGTGGGATAGAACAGGCTCCGGTGGCCTCTGAAGGATGACGCAGCAGTATACGAATTGCAGTTGACACTATGCAGGCATATTGCAACGAGTAATAGATGTGATGAAACACTCTGTGGTGCCAGTGCATGCAATTGCGAGACAGAATGTTGTGGTTGGCTCTAAAGGATGTCGATCATTTCCGCTAGCCTATTCCGGAGCCATTGACAGAACACTATGAACATCAGGCCCAGTTAACATTTCATATGACTATTGATTAATTTTATGTTTCTAACGAACACTGAATCTGAATATCCCACTGCAGTTGTTGTATGTGGGTGCATCACTGAAGCCGATTACGGCTATTAATTTGACGTTTGGGGTGTAAGCATCGCATTCGGATGAATATAATATAAAATAAAATACTTTATAAAACATAGTTGAAAGAATAAAAACACGGAGAAGGTTGCTAGACGTTTAATGCAACCCTCTGCCTCCCAACTGCAGACGGAAAGCGTTGGGTGTGGGCAGGTTGATGATGTCATATGTGAGGGTGTTCCATTCGATGACGGTCTTTACAAAGAATGAGCCTCTATATTGGTCAGTCTTGGTATTTTGAAGCAGCGGCTGTTGTTGTTTGCTTGACTTTTTAGAATGTTGTGAGTTAGGTGGTGGTGGTGGCAGGTATGGCTGGGACCAAGCTTTTCCGTATCTTGTTTGAGGTAGGGATCCCACACTACCGCCCCATATTCCAGGGTGGATCTAACGAGAATGATGTACGCAAGGCGTCGACACTCCTGAAGGCAGTTCCGGAGATTCCGGCGTAGGAAGCCGAGCGTTGATCCAACTTTCTTGCCTAGGCCGGTGATGTGTGTTGACCACTTCAGGTCGGCAGATATCTCAATCCCGATGTAGGAGTTTTGCTCTACATGTTTGAGAATGGTGCCCCCAAGTCTGTAGTAGAAGTGTAATCTGGGTTTGGTAGAGAGGACGTAGCACTTCTGCGCATTGAAGCGCATCCCCCACCGGGCTGCCCATTACTAGAGGTTCTTGAGGTCGGACTGCAGGGTGAGGTGATCTAGAAAGGAGCGGACCTCCCGATAGAGCAGGCAGTCATCCGCGAAGAGTCCTACTGTGGACTTCACGGTGTCCGGCAGATCATTTTACTTACGTATTAATTCAAAGTTTGGTGTACATAATTTGTTTGTTTGTCCAGTCGAAGAAGACATGGGACATTGTGTAGGGTGGATGGAACTACAAAGATGATGAACACTGGTATTTATTAGTATATTGTATTTAATTAATAATAATTAGTTTGTTTGTCCAGTCGAAGAAGACATGGGACATTGTGTATGGTGGATGGAACTACAAAGATTATAAACACTGGTATTTATTAGTATATTGTATTTAACCAAAGATAACTATTAATGTTATAATGAGTACTATTTGTTACTTATGTATTAATTCATAATTATGCTTAGTCCTATATATAATAATTTTACTTTTGGTCCAATCGAAGACATTAGGTGGTCCAATCGAGGAAACCGTGGCCACGATTGGACCGTTTTGTAATGTTTTTTAATAAAAAAAATTCAAAAATAATGGCAATAATGCCTAAACTTAGGCTATATTTATGTTTGCAGTGACAAAACGACGTGGCTGTATTAAAAGTTCAAGGAATATTTTTATTGTGCAGCACACATACACTCCCCATATATAGGATTGGTATGGCTTAATGTAGGGTATGGCATTTTATAATTTGTCCAGCTAAACCACAGTTTTAACTTTTGTAGACACGTTTTGTGTGAATCGCGCTTCTGCAGTATATCTTGAAATGGTGTCGTCCTGCGGCAGCTGTAAAGGAATGGTCCCCCGTCGCCGAAAAAGCCGCCACCAAAAGTAAACTAGCACTTGTTTTGCGGCTGTCGCTGCTGTGGTTACAATTGACAAATGTTCATTAAATAGTGCAGTTTGAGGCATAATACGAAATTTTTCACAATTGTCGTATTCCATTAGTTCTTCGTATGGATAAATCTCGGAAGTAGGCGGCTTGGAAGTAGGCGGCTTGGAGTGGGTATCTTCTCGAAAATGACGAACTTGCAACGACTTCAATACATTTATTCGTGAGCTGCCATTTTTATTTATGCTTGAGCGCGGCGTTGAGCACGGTCTTGAGCATACTCAGGATGTCAGCATTTCGTGCTCAACGCTGAGCACGATTTCGTACTTAAGGTGTTTTATAACCTCGCCTGAGTTTGAGCACAGCGTGAATGCGAGGCTTGAACATGAAACCGTGCTCAGTTAAGCTTGAGTACGGTTTATAACCTAGGGCCCTGGGGCGCATCACTTGAATTACTCATAACATAAGCCCACCTCAAAAATATAGAAACTGCAATGGCAATGCTGTATGCACCTTACCGTTTCTGATTCTGGCTTACTGCCTGACGATATCGGAAAAGTGGCACTAAGCCGCGAAATGATAAAATATTCTTTATAAACAATCGCTTGATGACATACAAAAGGATACATTTCTGCATCTGCATGTTGTTTTAATGTTGCCGCCTTTGTGTCAGGTGACTGTTTATGTTACAACACTGCGCGATTGCTTCAAGAAATCAAGGTCATAGTTAGATACTTACATGCCCAACTACGTGAGTATGCAAACATGTTACGCCAACCCAAAACACATTTTAATGAAATACTGCACCTTAAACAACGTTCCCTCCCTTATAATTAGATAAGATTACTTTTAGGAATTATGTAAGGTAATACACACCTTTGAGTCCGTCCACTTCTGGCATGTCCGCCCAGATTTGGTAGTACGCGTATGTCCAGTGTAGAATTTGCCGTTCTCCGTAAGAAGACATTCTCTCGTCCCTAGAGAATCTGCAACATATGCATGCATATCAGCTATTCATTGGTATTGAGTTATTTTGAGCCCGTCGATGGGGGTTCATTCTTCAAATGTATTTATTGGAAAAGAAAGCTGGATTGATATATTCTTAGTCACAGTCGCAGCCACAGCTCTTTTCAATGTCATTACATCGGATCTATATATATATATATATATATATATATATATATATATATATATATATATATATATATATATATATATATATATATATATATATATATATATATATATATATATAAATAAATGATTTGGAAGATGACATATCTAGCAAAGTACTAAAATTTGCAGATGCCACAAAAGTATTCAGAAAGGTTACTAATGATACAGATAAACAAAGTCTTGTGTATTAACTTCACTAAAAATAAGTGGTACAATACAGTAGTAAACATTTCTTGCGATAGTTCGTTTTGATGTTGAAAATGTTATTTTGGCATATCCAAACTTGTTTTGTTTTTATCTTTGAAGAAATGTTCGTCTTTTTAAGGCGACATTTCGTAATAATTGTGAAATCCACAGTGTACAGAAAGAACAGCCACATCGACCAGGATCTGAACTTCACGTCCCTTCATCCCAAGCACCAGAAGTTAGAAATAGTGAGAACTCTTGTGAACAGGTGTGAGACCACTACTTCTGATGTCACATAAAAGGAGATTTTAGAAGGTGCAATTATTTGTCCTGGGCCTTGAAAAAGGAGATGAGAAACAAAAAGAGAAAAGAACAGACATAAAAAATAAAAAAAAAGAAACCAGGTTATTGTCCCAAACGTAGAGTAGAGGGTGTCTCAGAGAGTGGTGATCGGTTACACACACACACACACACACACACACACACACACACACACACACACACACACACACACACACACACACACACACACACACACACACACACACACACACACACACACACACACACACACACACACACACACACACACACACACACACACACACACACACACACACACACACACACACACACACACACACACACACACACACACACACACACACACACACACACACACACACACACACACACACACACACACACACACACACACACACACACACACACACACACACACACACACACACACACACACACACACACACACACACACACACACACACACACACACACACACACACACACACACACACACACACACACACACACACACACACACACACACACACACACACACACACACACACACACACACACACACACACACACACACACACACACACACACACACACACACACACACACACACACACACACACACACACACACACACACACACACACACACACACACACACACACACACACACACACACACACACACACACACACACACACACACACACACACACACACACACACACACACACACACACACACACACACACACACACACACACACACACACACACACACACACACACACACACACACACACACACACACACACACACACACACACACACACACACACACACACACACACACACACACACACACACACACACACACACACACACACACACACACACACACACACACACACACACACACACACACACACACACACACACACACACACACACACACACACACACACACACACACACACACACACACACACACACACACACACACACACACACACACACACACACACACACACACACACACACACACACACACACACACACACACACACACACACACACACACACACACACACACACACACACACACACACACACACACACACACACACACACACACACACACACACACACACACACACACACACACACACACACACACACACACACACACACACACACACACACACACACACACACACACACACACACACACACACACACACACACACACACACACACACACGTGTGTGTGTGTGTGTGTTTCTGTTAAGTAATGTTATGTCATATCTTGAAAGCTCTCACCACCAAAAAGTCATGTTCTCGGAATATGGTCTGAGTATTGTGAAGACGTATAAAACTGCGAATTGAACACACACGCCAAAGTCTTCAGAACATCGCCTCAGAATGATTACACCGATACGCATATTCTAAGAGTAGAAATAGAGAAGGCGGTCCGGATGCGGAAGACTTAAACTGCCCAAGGTTTTGGCAACGTTGTAGCAGAACTCGATAAACATGGAGGAGACGCAGTCGTATACATAATCGTGATCATATACCAACTGATATGTGAGTTTAAGAGCGGACAAAATATATGATAATAACACTACCAAAGAGAGTGCCGCTGTTAGAATTACAGAGCCATCAACTTGATCACTCACTCTAGCAAAGCAGTGCTACGAATTATACTCAACCGACTGCTACGGCCACTTTTATGACGTAATCATCTTTCTCTTCTCGCCACTTGATCATACTATAACAAGGTCTTCATCTTAATCACGCAACGGACGAATCCGTAATGCGGGCAATCGCCAAAGCTGTAGGGCGCCAAGAGCCACTCCTCACTTCGGTGAAACGTTACAATGGTTCGGCCACATATGAAGCCTTAAAGCACTGGCGTACGAGATCATCTTAGGCACGATCAAGGACGGACGAAGAAGAGGCAGACCACCGAAAATGTGGATGGATAACGCCGGAGAACGGACAGGTCAACCCTGTGTGAGTGATTCACTTGAGTTATTGTGTGATTGAGTGATCCTTACATACATACATGATAACCCATTTTAACACTTTCCCACGTTCACAGTTTGTTCCGCCGTATCTGCCGCCGCATTTGCACGTATAACTCAAGCCTTTCCTCGTACATGTTCTTTCAAAGCATAACATAACAATTGTTTATCTTTAAATTGCAACCAGCTTTTTTCTTAGGTGCCTCTGTACTCGAAAATGTCAGGAATAAAACAAGTATCGCAGTTGAAGTGTCAGAACAATGAGAGCTCATTTTTATCTGGACCATGTGGTTGGTTAGAGATGTAGCTACTACCCTAACTTCTAACATCGGAAATGGACTGTCATTGATGTGATTATTCAATAGCATCGCTATCGGGGAAAGAAAACAATTGAAGTCCATTAGTAGCTTACTTAGTGTAGTAAGCACATGTCTAGCTAACCATATGGTGCATATAAAAAACACTATGTGTGATTAAATATTGCGAGTGTGTGTGTTCATATATATATAAATATATATATATATATATATATATATATATATATATATATATATATATATATATATATGTATGTATACCATTACAATGATATTTGAACTCTACAAAAGCTACTGTTGTATGCACCACCAAACCTGTATGCATTACTTTTCGACTACTGTGTATGTTAGAAATATGTTGCTGTTGTACCTGGAAACGGGGTGTTGTGACTTTTAGGATGTTCGTTTTCGGGACCACCATCGGACATATAGGCTGAAAAGAACATTGACCTTATTAATATAACATAATTATACATTCTAATGTGACCTTTGCAAGTGATCAAACTGCCAACTGGAATTTATGATATTTATTTATATTATCGCTAGTCGTAGTTACATTAAGGCATACCTTGTCCATAAACAAACACCTCACACAGTGTCAGATATTCGCGTCTGCCAAGTATTGTGATCTTCAGCGTTGACCCTGTCGTGTTATGAGGACATTTGAATGATGTTGTCTCTCCAGCCATCATGCTGTTGTGAAGCGATCCACACTTCTGCGAATGGTCCTTACGTGGACCAATGGTAATGTCGAAATTCCTCAGGCGATCACCTGATGAAGAAGATGGAATACCGATACAGCAATTAAGATTCCAGTAGACATGTCAATGATTGCACATATCAATTGTTTGCATTTTTTATTATTATACCGTGTACTATAAGCGTATGTGGTGAAAATATTGTCACATATAAAAACAAAACGACTGCTAATAAATCAGCTTAATTACTCACCACAACAGTCAGCGCGATTTGTTATGATCACTTCATACACCAGAATTTTTTTTCTGAAAGTAACCATCCACCAAGGATTCTTTTCTTTTTTTGTGTGGGTACAGCTGCGGTGGTCAAATACACCATCTGCGTTGCCATCTATTGCCCATTGAGCCTTGTTATTGTAGTAATTTGAAGACTGTGTTGCACTGCCTTCAAGTGCGACGTTTGTCCCCACAGCTGTCATAAAACATATCGGTGTGAGGGATCTCGCAAACTAACGCTGCAGTTGTAAAATAGTAGATATATATATATATATATATATATATATATATATATATATATATATATATATATATATATATATATATATATATGTGTGTGTGTGTGTGTGTGTGTGTGTGTGTGTGCGTGCGTGCGTGAGTGAGTGAGTGAGTGAGTGTGTGTGTGTGTGTGTGTGTGTGTGTGTGTGTGTGTGTGTGTGTGTGTGTGTGTGTGTGTGTGTGTGTGTGTGTGTGTATATATATCGTACAACGTCACCACTGAATAACAGCCCCGTGTCCTTCATATAATGTCACTACTCAACTACGGTCCCATGTCCAAATACAATGTCGCCATTAAACTACTGTCCCGTGTACATCGTACAACGTCACCACATGCTATCGTTCAACTACAGCCCCATGTCCTTCATAGAACTTCACCATTCAATTACAGCCCCGTGCCCATCATAGAACGTCACTATTCAACTACTGCCCCGTGTCCATCGCACAACTCATAGAACGCCAACATTCAACTTACAACCCCGTGTCCTTCATAGAACGTGAACATTCAACTACAGTCCAGTGTTCATCATACAAAGTCACCATTCAACTATAGTCCAGTATCCTTCATACAACGTCACCATTCAACTACTGTCCCTTGTCCATCATAGAACGTCACCATTCAACTACAGATAAAACGGTACCATTCAACTACATTCCCGTGTCCACCATAGAACGATATCATTCAACTACAGCCCCGTGTCCTCTATAGAACTTCACCATTCAACTACATTCCCGTGTCCATCATAGAACGATACCATTCAACTACATCCCCGTGTCCTCTATAGAACTTCACCATTCAACTACATTCCCGTGTCCACCATAGAACGATATCATTCAACTACAGCCCCGTGTCCTCTATAGAACTTCACCATTCAACTACATTCCCTTGTCCATCATAGAACGTGACCATTCAACTACTGCCCCGTGGCCATCATAGAACGTCACCATTCATCTACAGTCACATGTAGAATTATAGAATGTCAACAGTCAACAACAGCCCCGTGTCCATCATAGAACGTCGCCATTCAACTACAGTCCAATGTCCTTCATACAAATTCACTATCCAACTACTGCCCGGTGTCCTCCATAGAACTTCACCATTCAACTACTGCCCCGTGTCCTCCACAGAACTTCACCATTCAACTACTGCCCCGTGTCCACCATAGAACGTCACCAGTCAAATACAGCTTCCTGTAACATTAGTCCAGGAAGAATGTGTTCAATTAACTGAAACTGGTTGTATGCGGTGGGGAAGGAAGCTGTTAATGCAGCCAAGGGTGTTATTTGAGATGCTCAGTGGGCTAACTTACCAGATAGGTGAAAAAAGGTTTTGGAAAAAATCAAATAATACTACGTGTGTCTGTCTATTTTTTTAATGAGCGTTTCTGACCAGTAATTAGTCCAGTTTATAAATTATGTCACAGTGGAAAAGCAGTCCGTGAATCTGTGTTGCTTACTGATTAGGTTGTTATGCGTTTTGATATGTTTAGTGACATGAGATAAGATGATATGGTCTATGGCACGTCAGGAATATGATTCGGTAATTGGGGGCGTCACAGTTTGACTGGAATAAACATCTCCAAGTTGGAACTAGCTCATTTGTTAGAATTTTTAGAAGACTTGGTGTCATTTCGTCAGGGCCTCTTTCTATAGATCGAATTAGTTTCAATAATTGCTTAGTCATGCCATCAGTTGTGATGCGTGGGTATGGAATAGAAGCATACGGAGACGGACCTTTGTTATGCATCTGTGTGCGTGTATGCTGCTGACTGGATAAGATGGTCCAGTATGCTGTTTGAAACTGCTCTGGTAATGATGGTAACTAGTTGTGAAAACGAGTTGTGAAGTAAGAAGTCAGTGAATGTGTCCTGCATTGCCTTAGTTCTGCCATTAGTTGCTGCCCAGTCCCTCCAGTTTACGTCTGGCAAATTGAAGTAGCCTGCCATTATCGTAGTTGGTTGTTGGCGGGGATTTTTTATGTCTAATAAAATTAGAAGATCTAACGACTATTTTTTTACCAGGTAGGCTATAATAACTGACTAGACATAGCGGTTTAGAGTTGTCCAACTAATTTCCCAATTTTTACCTAGTTCAGGCTCCTCCGAGGTAATTAAGCAGTCTTCGGTAGCAGTGAACGCGCCCCTTCATTTCATCATACGATAAACAGTGTAGTTATATGGGATTAGTTCGTAGGTAGACACATTGCTATGTAACTTGGATTCGCCACCCAGTATGAGTTCTGGTTCGTGTTGATCAATTGTTGCCCGAGAGGCTGCTTTCTGAGTTTGGGTTTTTGATGTATTAGAGTTTATGATCATCGCCTTTAGTTCTGGTTCGTGTTGATGAATTGTTACCCGGAAGGCTGCTTTTTGCATGGTGGTTTTGATGTATTACAGTTTATGAGTTAGTTTCTTGTGTTTTAGGTTATGGTAGATGTTGTGTTGTTACTATTCGTACGTTTAATTGGAATCGAGTTTCAGGGTGCATACTTTCTGCATCATCATCATTGATATGGGTTTGTTACGTCGACAAGGAAATATTTGGAAAACCGCATTCTCAAGCTAGATGATGTCAGTCAAATTTGATGTTTTAAGATAGCATTATAAACCATTTGTTTAGAATGGCATTCAATTCGATTAGGACACTTTTGCAGTTTAGCCCCGTACCCCAGATAACCATGCAAGCGGTGATCTACTGTTACACCATCATACATCTACCACACATATACTCGTGTATCGTGACATGTCACGTGATAAAAAAAAATACACTTGCTGCGTAAACGATCAAAATTAACAAAAACTAGACATCGTTATCCAAGGCTTGGCGATGTGTGAAATTCCAATGAAATCCATTTGGCGGCGCCAGTATAACTGACGGTGTAACTGAATCAACTTTGTTTGTTTGTTTGTTTCATAAAAGAGAGCACAGGGATTGAGGATCAACAATTTCTATGTTTACTCCAGGATAGCTTTCTTACTCAGCACGTACTAGAACCAACCAGGGGAGAAAATGTATTAGATATAGTTTTGTCAGCACAAAAAGAATTAGTGGACAATATAAAAATATTTGAACCATTGGGTAATAGTGACCATAATCAAATACATTTTGACATCAGTGTAAAATCAGAAAGTAAAAATAAGAAAACGTACAAGAGAAACTTCCACAAAGGTAACTACAAAGATATGAGAAAATACTTAGCACAGCTAGATTGGAATAACATGCTGATGAATAAGACTGCAATTGAATGTTGGAATATTCTAAAATATGAAATTGAGAGTATCATTGATAAATTTGTTCCCTTCCGAAAACAAGGAAAACGGTGTAGAAAGAAACACTTGTCAAAAGAGGCAATTAGAAAAATAATGCTAAAACAAACTATGTGGAGGATTTATAGGCGTACCAGAAAGGAAGAAGACTATGCAAAATACAAAGAGGCACTTAATGCAGCTACAACTGAAATCAGACAATCTAAAAGAAGCTATGAGCAAAAACTGGCATGTAACATAAAAACTGACAGCAAGAGTTTTTATGCATATGTCAGGAGTAAACAAAACGTACAAGACAAGGTTGGACCTCTAGAAGACAGTGCTGGAAATATAATATCACAGGGGTTTTTAATGGCGGAAGACCTAAATGGTTACTTCAGTTCAGTGTTTACAAAAGAAGATATTAGTTCATTACCAGTTGCTGATGCTAAATTTCAGGGGGCTAAATCTGACTATTTAGGACTGTTAGTTGTAACTCCAGAATTGGTAGCTAGGAAAATCAAGGCAATGAAGGATAACAAATCACCGGGAGTGGATGGGATTCCTCCAAAATTACTAATGGAAACAGTAGATCAAATCAGTATACCACTTGCAAGAGTATTCAACTTGTCATTAAAAGAGGGAGTTGTTCCGTTTGAATGGAAAGAAGCAAACATCATACCATTATTTAAAAAGGGTTCGAGAAATAAGTCAGAGAATTACAGACCAGTGAGTTTAACGTCAGTGATTTGTAAATTATTAGAAAGGTTAATTAAAGACCATATGGTGGACTTCCTCGTTAAGCATAAATTATTAAATTCATCTCAACATGGATTCCTTAAAGCGAGGTCATGCTTAACAAATATGTTATGTTTTTTGGAAGAAATCACTAAGTGGATAGACGTGGGATCGCCAGTAGATATTATCTACTTAGATTTTCAGAAAGCTTTTGACAAAGTGCCACATCAAAGATTGCTACTTAAATTAAAAGCCCATGGTATCGGGGATAGCATAACTGACTGGATAGAACAATGGCTGACTGACAGAAGACAACGAGTTGTAGTAGATGGCGAAGTTTCAAATTGGAAATCGGTTTTGAGTGGGGTACCTCAAGGATCAGTATTAGGACCTATATTATTCTTAATTTATATCAATGACTTGGACGAGAGTATAACAAGTAACGTACTGAAATTTACGGACGACACAAAACTGTTTAGAAAGGTTAATACTGATGGGGATAAACAACATTTACAAAACGATCTAGACAGATTAGTGAAATGGTCTGAGAAATGGCAGATGCTGTTCAATTTTGGGAAATGTAAATGCCTACATACAGGACATGGGAACTTGAATGTAAACTATAAAATGGGAGCTACTGTTCTTGGTACTACTGTAAAAGAAAAGGACTTAGGAGTTACAATAAGCGCTGATATGAAAGTTTCAGAGCAGTGTGGTATTGCAGCTTCAAAGGGTAATCACATTCTTGGATTGATTAGAAGAAACATAACATACAAGGGAAAAAAGTTAATTATACCTCTTTATAAAGCAATAGTTAGACCTCATTTAGAATACTGTATACAAGCATGGAGACCATATCGTAAGAAGGATATAGATACGCTTGAACGCATACAAAGGCGAGCAACTAAAATGATTCCAGAACTTAGAGACCTTAGTTATGAAGAACGCCTGAAAGAATGTGGTTTAACAACTCTAGAGACAAGGAGGTTAAGAGGAGATCAGATTGAAGTTTTTAAGATATTGAATGGGTATGAAAATATTGATAGAAATATGTTTTTCTCACTCAAGAAGGATAGCAGAACTAGAGGACATGAGGTAAAATTAGTAAAGGATCAATGTAGATTGGACATCAGGAAGCACTCGTTCTCACAGAGGACAATAAATGAATGGAACAAACTGTCTACAGATTGTGTAACTGCTAGCAGCGTGAATATGTTTAAAAACAAGGTTGACACATATATCAGGAGGGCGGGTTATAAGTAGGTGAACATTGTTGGACTCTCGATAAGCCAATGGCTTCCTTGTCCACTTGCCATCTGCGCCTTTGGGTTGGATGGCAAATCTTGTTAAATCTTGTTAAATAAAAGAACACATCTTAGTTATATACATCAGTAGTTAGTGAGTTATTCTCGATCCGCAAGAGTGACCCCATGTTCGGTGGTAACTAAAAATTTTCATTTGGGGAAACCCGTGTGAAAGTATACGGAAAGACGTGTATTATTGCTCACTCGACGTCAGCGTCTGGCGACTGCAGCACTACATCAGCATCATCAGCGCTACCTGCCGGCGAATTCGACGACCTAACTCCACGGGCCGGCGACGACGACGGCGAAGGTCTGGTCATCGGACAGAGGTCATCGTTTTTTGTACTAATGGGTGGTTTAATATTAATAGGAGTCTTTTTCCAGGAATCTAAAGAAACGTTACAATGGTTGCGAATGTGAAAATCAACTAATTACACCGTCATATCGGAGTTCCTGAGAACTTCATACATCGCGAAACCTTGGCTAAGTATGTTTTTTTTTCATTTATTACACAGCAAGTGTAATTTTCTGATCACGTGACATGTCACATAGTCTGAATATATATGTGGAGAAGCTTGGAGGCTTTAGATGACCGTTTATTGGTTATTTGGGGTGCGGGGCTAAACTGGAAAAGTTGCTGTCACATTCGTCCACGTATATTCAACATAATAGCAAAGTCGTTACAATTGCAATACTAAACGAACGGCAATGACTTAATAGTGGTTGCACTTTTTATCCAACATTAACATCAATTCATATAGCATTTCAGTTATTGGCATGCTGAAATACTATTCACCACGAACATACGGATAATGCAAAATGGCTCTAACATGCAGATAATTGGGGAGCCTACCAACGCCTAAACAATACGTTGACATTTCAGGTGCACGGCACCCGATACCTCACACCTCTCAGTACACACATATATTATACTTTTGTTCAAGTATGTTATACGAAACAGGACTCAAGGATACCATAAGACTTGTACAGAATTACCAATTTGTAAAAGTAAATAACTATGCCAATGTAGTAATAGCACTTTGGGGAGGTCTAGCAATGTCCTCTCTAAACGAGAATGTTAGTGAAACAGATTTTTTTATGCTAAGCATGTGCAAAGTACAGTGGTCACAATGATGCCATTTATTAGCGTACTTAATTAAAAAGTTGGTATAAAATAAGTTATGGCGTGTTGTTCTAATGCAATATCATCACAATGACAGGTGTTTTTGATTCATCTACGTCTCTTATCTTTCTTGTTTGATAAAAAAATATTGATATCAATATTTTCGTGCATATTCAATATCCCAAAACATCAATTTTATGTCCTCTACTTGTTTCTAAGTTTATTAAGCCACATTCATCTATGTGTTTTTCATAACAAAGATCTGTCTATTCTGGAATCATTTCAGTTGGTTTGTATTCGTTCAAGCGTGTCTATATCCTTCTTACGATATGGTCTTCATTGATGGTAGTACCTATAGAAATGATATCCAATTTTATATGTTATTTCCAAGTTTTAACTCCACTAACAATAAGTGGTACACTATACTAGAGAACATTTCTCAAGATAGTTAGTTTTCATGTTGAAATTGTTATTTTCGCGTATCAGAACTTGTTTTTATCTTTGTCGAAATGTTCGTCTGATGAAGGCGAAAGTTCATAATAATCGTGACATCCACAGTGTACAGAAAGAATGATCACATCGACCAGTATCTGAACTTCGCGTCCCTTTATCCCAAGCACCAGAAGTAAGACGACAACTTCTGATGACACTTAAAATGAGCCTTTAGAAGGTGCAAATATCTGTCCTGGGCCTTGACAGAGGAGATGAAGATAATGCACAAAAAGAACAATTCACGATGATCGAAAAAAATTGTCGCAGTCAACCACCAACAATTCCGCTCTTACGGACAACACAACTACAGAAAACCATATCATAGACTGGGACAAAGCTCATGTGGTAGAGATAGTGAATCACGCAGAAGGAGAAGACTCGTGAAAGAAGCCACGTGGATACCCAAGACCAAGACAGCGATAAAATAAGACGAGGGCAATTACGAACTTTACGATCCAACGTCATTAGTAGTGATGAAGTCGTCTTGATAAGGCGGTGACACTTTCTACAAAGGAAAAAATCAAGTTTCTATATGTCAAAATAACAATTTCAACATGAACTGGTACAGCACACTTCATAGATAGACGTACCTTTCTGGCAGTTGACGCCATTGTAGCCATCAGAGCAGGAACAGTTGTATGTGTTCACTTCTCCAACAGTACAAGTGCCACCGTTCTGACATGGGTTGCTGTGACAGTCGTTTAAGTCTATTCAAGATAACAAAAAGTCTTTTCAAATGCACGGTTAATGCAGTACTACACATCGGAGCAAACACAGTCCTACATGAACGGTAATAACTTAACAGTGGTTGCACTTTTTTCCAACACAATTTCATGGATAATAATGTGTCGTATCATCCCACATAATAGACAGTTGAACGTACTTTGTTTCTGAAGCGGTTTCATAGAGCATTTCAGTTATTAGCATTTCAGTGCCGCTGTTAGAATTACAGAGCCATCAACTTGATCACTCACTCTAGCAAAGCAGTGCTACGAATTATACTCAACCGACTGCTACGGCCACTTTTATGACGCAAGCATCTTTCTCTTCTCGCCATATATATATATATATATATATATATATATATATATATATATATATATATATATATATATATATATATATATATATTTATATGTATATATATATATATATATATATATATATATATATATATATATATATATATATATATATATATATATATATACAGCATAGACTACACAGATATATGCAAGACCCTCAAAAAGAAAGCGAAAGAAGACATCAGAAAACACAACCTAGACACCATACGAAAAACAATAGAGACATCAAAGAGCTTGAACAAGGTCAGAAGAACACACATCTTAGGCCAAAATAGACTGATAACACTCCTAGACAATCAGGGCAGAGAAATCCAAGACCAGGACAAGATCGAATAGAAGAGTTTTGCATCGAACTTTATGACAGCGACGAAACCGTAACAATACTCACAGACCCAAGAGAAGTACCATCAGTAACAACATGAGAAGTAGAAGCCGCGCTAAAGAAGATGAAAAACGGGAAGGCAACAGGAAATGACCAAATAAAAAAAAGGCCTGAAAATAGACGGAGAATATCTTAACCATCTCCATTTCGCAGACAATATCTTCCTGTGCACCGAAACACCACAATAACTAGAAATAATGCTACAAGAACTATGCGAAGAAAGTAACCTAAGGGGCTTGTGGATGAACATCTCAAAAACAAAAATAATGGTGGAAGACAACACCCCAATATACGTTAATAACACTCGGATAGAGAATGTGAATAGGTACGTATACATAGGCCAACGCTTCAGCCTTAAGGACATGAACCAAGACAAGGAAATCCAACGACGAATCACAGCCGGCTGGACAGCATATGCAAAACATCGCGACATCTTCAAAAATAACTTTGCTATGTCTAAAAAAAAAGGTTTACAACTCGTGTGTACTGCCAGCTATGACATACGGTGCTGAAACATGGTCACTCGCAAAACAAGCTCACAAAAAACTAGTGGCCGCGCAGACAAAAATGGAGAGGAGTATGCTTAATATAACATACCATGACAGAAAGACAAACACCTGGGTGAGAGCAAAGACAGGAGTCACAGACGTGATAAAAACAACCAGAAGAATGAAGTGGTCTTGGGCAGGACACATCAGCCGACTCAAAGATGACAGATGGACAAAGCGCATTACCACCTGGAAACCATACAGAAGGAAGAGATTACGAGGAAGACCAGCAAAAAGATGGAGAGACGATTTGGACGAGTATTGGAATGAAACCACCTGGCAGAGAACAGCACAAGATAGCCAAAGTTGGAAACAACATGGTGAGGCCTTCGCCCAACCACGGGACAATACGGCTGATATATATATATATATATATATATATATATATATATATATATATATATATATATATATATATATATATATATATATATATATATATATGTATATATATATATATATATATATGTATATATATGTATATATATACCATTACAAGGATATTTGAACTGACTTTTAAGATGTTCGTTTTCGGGACCACTATCGGACATATGGACTGAAAAAAAACATTGAACTTATTAATATAACATAATTATACACTATAATGTGCCCTTTTGTTGCAAGTGACCAAACTGCCAACTAGAATTTCTAAAATTTATTTATATTATCGCTAGTCGTAGTTACATTAAGGCATACCTTGTCCATAAATAAACACCTCACACAGTGTCAGATATTCGCTTCTGCCATGTATTGTGATCTTCAGCGTTGACCCTGTCGTGTTATGAGGACATTTGAATGATTTTGTCTCTCCAGTTATCATGCTGTTACTAAGCGATCCACACGTCTGCGAACGGTCCTTACGTGGACCAATGGTAATGTCGAAATTCCTCAAGCGATCACCTGATGAAGAAGATGGAATACCGATACAGCAATTAAGATTCCAGTAGACACGTCAATGATTGCACATATCAATTGTTTGTATGATTTACTATATTACACCATGTATTATAAGCGTATGTGGTGAAAATATTGTCACATATAAAAACTAAACGACTGCTAATAAATCAGCTTAATTACTCACCACAACAGTCAGCGCGATTTGTTATGATCACTTCATACACCAGAATTTTGTTTCTGAAAGTAACCATCCACCAAGGATTCTTGTCTTGTTTCGTTTGCGTACAGCTGTGGTGTGCATATATACCATCTGCGTTGCCATCTATTGCCCATTGAGCCTTGCTTTTGTTGTGAATTGAAGACTGTGTTGCACTGCCTTCAAGGGCGAAGTTTGTCCCCACAGCTGTCATAAAACATATCGGTGTGAATGATCTCGCAAGCCAAAGCTGCAGTTGTAAAAAAGTATATATATATATATATATATATATATATATATATATATATATATATATATATATATATATACACACACACACACACACATACCGTACAACGTCACCACTCAACAACAATCACGTGTCCTTCACAGAATGCTATTGTTCAACTACGGCCCCGTATCCTTCATAGAACGTCACCATTCAACTACTGCCCCTTGTCCTTCATAGAACGACACCATTCAACTACTGTCCCGTGTCCTCCATAGAACTTCACCATTTAACTACTGTCCCGTGTCCTCCATAGAACTTCACCATTCAACTACTGTCCCGTGTCCTCCATAGAACTTCACCATTCAACTACTGTCCCGTGTCCACCATATACCTTCACCATTCAACTACTGTCCCGTGTTCTCCATAGAACTTCACCATTCAACTACTGTCCCGTGTCCACCATAGACCTTCACCATTCAACTACTCTCCCGTGTCCACCATAGAACTTCACCATTCAACTACTTTCCCGTGTCCTCCGTAGAACTTCACCATTCAACTACTGTCCCGTGTCCTCCTTAGAACTTCACCATTCAACTACTGTCCCGTGTCCACCATAGATCTTCACCATTCAACTACTGTCCCGTGTTCTCCATAGAACTTCACCATTCAACTACTGTCCCGTGTCCACCATAGACCTTCACCATTCAACTACTGTCCCGTGTCCTCCATAGAACTTCACCATTCAAATACTGCTCCGTGTCCACCATAGAACGTCCCCATTCAACCACTGTCCTGTGTCCTCCATATAACTTCACCATGCAACTACTGTCCCGTGTCCTCCATAGACCTTCACCAGTCAACTACTGTCCCGTGTCCTCCATAGAACTTCACCATTCAACTACTGCTCCGTGTCCACCATAGAACGTCACCAGTCAACTACAGCGTCATATCCTTCATACAACGTCACCATTCAACTACAGCCCCGTGTCCATCATAGAACGTCACAGTTCAACTAATGTCAGTGGACAGGGGTCCAAGTTCACGTGTGTCTCGACTAATGATCAACTCCCCCGGGGACATGCCATGTAACATTAGTCCAGGAAGAATGTATTCAATTAACTGAAACTGGTTGTATGCGGTGGGGAAGGAAGCTGTTAACGCAGCCAAGGGTGTTATTTGAGATGCTCAGTGGGCTAACTTACCAGATAGGTGAAAAAAGGTTTTGGAAAAAATCAAATAATACTACGTGTGTCTGTCTATTTTTTTAATGAGCGTTTCTGACCAGTAATTAGTCCAGTTTATAAATTATGTCACAGTGGAAAAGCAGTCCGTGAATCTGTGTTGCTTACTGATTAGGTTGTTATGCGTTTTGATATGTTTAGTGACATGAGATAAGATGATATGGTCTATGGCACGTCAGGAATATGATTCGGTAATTGGGGGCGTCACAGTTTGACTGGAATAAACATCTCCAAGTTGGAACTAGCTCATTTGTTAGAATTTTTAGAAGACTTGGTGTCATTTCGTCAGGGCCTCTTTCTATAGATCGAATTAGTTTCAATAATTGCTTAGTCATGCCATCAGTTGTGATGCGTGGGTATGGAATAGAAGCATACGGAGACGGACCTTTGTTATGCATCTGTGTGCGTGTATGCTGCTGACTGGATAAGATGGTCCAGTACGCTGTTTGAAACTGCTCTGGTAATGATGGTAACTAGTTGTGAAAGCTTGTGAAGTAAGGAGTCAGTGAATATGTCCTGCATTGCCTTAGTTCTGCCATTAGTTGCTGCCCAGTCCCTCCAGTTTACGTGAAATTCAAAGGAACTCCATTTGGCGGCGCTACTATAACTGACGGTGTAACTGAATCAACTTTGTTTGTTTGTTTGTTTTTTTCATAAAAGAACACATCTTAGTTATATACATCAGTAGTTAGTGAGTTATTCTCGATCCGCAAGAGTGGCCCCATGTTCGGTGGTAACTAAAAATATACATTGGGGAAACCCGTGTGAAAGTATACGTAAAGAAGTGTATTATTGCTCACTCGACGTCAGCGTCTGGTGACTGCAGCACTACATCAGCATTATCAGCGCTACCTGCCGGCGAATACGACGACCTAACTCCACGTGCCGGCGACGACGACGGCGAAGGTCTGGTCATCGGACAAAGGTCATCGTTTTTTGTACTAATGGGTGGTTTAATAGTAATAGGAGTCTTTTTCCAGGAATCTAAAGAAACGTTACAATGGTTGTGAATGTGAAAATCAACTAATTACACCGTCAGTTGTAATGGCGCCACCGAACGGAGTTCCTGAGAACTTCATACATCGCGAAACCTTGGCTAAGTGTTTTGTTTTTTATCGCTTATTACACAGCAAGTGTAATTTTCTGATCACGTGACATGTCACGTAGTCTGAGTATATATGTGGTAGATATATATGGAGAAGTTTGAGAGGCTTTAGATGACCGTTTATTGGTTATTTGGGGTGCGGGGCTAAACTAGAAAAGTACCTCGATTATATTACGTTGTACATGGTGATCATACAAAACGATTAAAGTTGTTTGTATCTTCATTCATTAACACTTGTACATGTTTTGGATATTCAATGGTGCTTATTCTTGCGTTCGAGTATCAGCATTCGCAAGAGTGAAGTAATGTTCTTACCTCTCCGTGCATGACATGCTGTAATGTTACAAAACTCCCATCGTTTTGCTGGATCTGTGGTGTAGCACCAAGGGGATTTCTCTCTACAAGTGGGCGTGTTTCTGCAGAAGTTCTTTGCATGGGCTCTGGAGTCTGGAAAGCCACTCGCGCAACCATACCTCTTATGATGTGGCTGCAAACATTATTTATCATCATGCTAACCCACATCAATGCATGCGATGAACTGTGAGAAAGAAAGACCCACAATCGTGTAGTGAGCATGCGGTTGAAAGTCCTGGAATATTTTTTCCATTGGCGACCATTTTTTGTGGATGTGTGGAAAACGTGAACTGCCATTTTTTATTATTTTCACTGGTCTCGTTTCAGAATAATTTCCCGAAAATAAAACCTGTCTTTACATTGCAGCAGATGTATACTAGCTTCGATCGTAGCGTGGCGGGGAATTTCCGTGGCGAACGACGGTGCTTAGTTCTCCAGAGGAACGGCCTGGCAAAACATGTCTGGGAAAGGCGTTCCGGGTGCTTCGCATCATAGTCTTGCTGCGTAGGTGATGTTCAAATGTCCGATTTATGTTGACACTTCCACTATTCACTTACGTTTGTGGAAGATGGTTCCCCGATTCAAAATAATAGAACTAGATTTAAAAGTTCAATATTTTGGTACAAAAACTATTTTGTCAGTAGGTGGAGCTGTGTGTGCACGATGTCCCATGTGTGGTAGTTGTAGTCTAAGTTTTGCTAACGGTGAATTGTTGCAACAATAATGTTTGATGTTCAAACTTCCGTTAACTTGCGCTCCAATTCAAAATCATATAAACAACATTAGGAAAGACGTTCGAACACATTTCAGCTAATGTACCGCATTGTTGAGTGGCGCCGTCTGGGGATTGCAAGTGTTCCTATTGATACAGCAAACATGTTTGCATAATACAAATACGAATACTTAATCAACAATGTTTAGCTACATAACCTACAGACTTCCACAAGTATCTTAGATATTACAATCTCGAAGCGAATATCAGTGACAGCACGCTGGATATATGACCCAACAAAATCGGATCGTAAGTTAATTCTCAGTTGCATGACCAAAACGCTGCCAGAGCTGCCTAACGATTGAACTCACTCCACACTTTACAAAAGACTGTCGTTGTTTGCATGTTAATACATTACTTGTTAGTCAGCTACGTGGAATGTAGGGAACACTTAATCGCAAATTCACTATTTGCAAGGTATCCAATAAAATATACGCGGAATGTCAATTTACGTCACCAATGTACGTAATACGACAGAGCAATCGCGGATTTTTAATAAGATGCTATCCGCTTGATGGGCTGATCGTCGATTTGCTCCCCCCACCAGACTATGGATATGGATATTGCAGGTAAATGGCTGATGTAATCTGGGCATGTACTTTCCTTACCAAAACGAGCAGGCAATTTCAACATGCAATGGATACAGTGCAGGCTGCATGTGTTCGTTATTGACAGGGTACTCGAATGCTTCGCGGCGGATTCGCTTAAATCCAAAAACGGTTGCTGGTATTATGTGGTATTAGTACAAAAGTGCTTAAAACACTTTTAGAATTGATGTGGCCACATCAGCAGCACTATGCGGCGAGTTGGATGCAATCGTTGTGACGGAAGGTGCCTTTAGGAAGTACATTCGTATCACGTAAATGAGAAGGTGATTTAGGAAGTACATTCATATCACGTAAATGAGAAGGTGATTTAGGAAGTACATTTATATCACGTAAATGTATAGGTATTCTGCGTATGTAACAAACGATATGTAACAAACCCTTTGCAAAGTCCACTTTTGACACGTTCTCCCAAGCTTCGTCTTAGTTTCAAAGCCGGCATAGTCCACTCCGTATCGGACTAATGTGCATGGCAGCGGACCTGCAAATTAAATACATTTTGGTACTGTACATAATGTTTTCTACGACTGAACTCGTGTTAAGTCGAGGCTCAACGCAGCAGCAGCAGCAGCAGCAGCAGCAGCAGCAGCAGCAGCAGCAGCAGCAGCAGCAGCAGCAGCAGCAGCAGCAGCAGCAGCAGCAGCAGCAGCAGCAGCAGCAGCAGCAGCAGCAGCAGCAGCAGCAGAAGCAGCAGCAGCAGCAGCAGCAGCACCACGAGCACCATTGTGTCTCATCAATAGTCAGAAAGAACACCTTTTTTAATGAACTTACGATCAGGAAGTTTGCACATTGGAATATCGCAGTGTTCCTTTTCTATATTCGGGTCTGTCGTGTAGCAGAAAGGATGTGGTTCTTGACAACCCGATGCACTGTGTTGTCTGCAATAGTTGTTCGCATGCTCTGGAGTATCCGGCATCGTATATTTACACAGAATCTTGTGAGGCTGCGAACATGAATATAGTGTATAGTGAACCAACATCGAAATTTCATGAGCTTAATGATATAATTGTTACATTATGTTTATACTTTTAAATGTTAAAGCAGTTGACAGCTCGTGTGGCGAATTGGCAGCTCGTGTCCCAATACGTGACAGCTCCTGTGGCAATGTGGTATATTAAGTTGTCATATGGTCATTAAAAATAACATGTTTAATAACTTTGCCGGTTGCTGTAGCTATGAGGGATCCCAGTAGATGGTGTCTACGTAGATCTTCAGAAAGTGTTCGACAAAGTGCCACACCAAAAACTGCTACTTAAACTAAAAACGGATAATATCGGGGATGGCATAATCCACTGGACAACGTGTAGTAGTAGATGGGGAGATTTCAATATGGAAATCTGGAGTTTTTAGTGGGATACCATAAGGATATGTTGTATGAAATCTATTGTTCTTAAATATCATATACAAAGGTCGGATACATTTATTTGTTTTCACTCGTTCTGGACATAAATGTAACCACTTATTCATATTCAGTCACGAAAATGTAAACAGTTACATTAATTTACTCATAAAACTGGGGATATACCTAAATTCCCGAAGGCACTTTCCGAAACCAGTTTGTGGATTATTGCCGGTAGATATCAGGCTGAGTGACATAATTTTGGCCAAACAAACCAACGTCGCCTACGCCGGTTCATAGGCACTTTGATTTAGATCACTCAATATGTTCAGTGACGGCGATTCTGACGGTGCAACTGACATAAGTTTATCGGTTCAAGTCATTCCGTACATGTACGAGTTAACAACGTGGTCACAGTAAAAAACGAAGTTAGTAGCGACAGCGAGTTGTGTCAAACCAGGTCTGATTTATTGGCCGAAACCTTCGGATTCACGCCGCAGTAAACAAATGCCAAGATCAAAAACTTCAAAAATAACATAAACATAAATGTATAATAGTGTTGTCTGAGGTAAGTGTTTGGTCAAATTAATCTGAATGCATGGACATTCACACAAATTCAAACAGTCGCTTTGCATAAGTTAAGCTTAGCCTTGCTCTTGGCTTAGGGGGTTATGCTTATATAACAACGGCGATATAACTGAACAACGAAGTACAGCCGACCCTGGTGGGTCGGGCTACTTACACTATTGTGATATATGTTATGCTTGACGGATTTCATAAGTTGTTAGTGGCACTGCTAGTCATTGACCACTTGTCTAGAATGCTGGCTCAGACCTCATCCTAGAGCTATATATTTTACAACTGTGTGAACTGTGAATTATATCTAAATAGTGTTTTTCTACTGATTATTATGTAATGAAACATCTTTCTCAATCATCACTGTGAAATACATTAAACGGGCCTATATATGTGTTTTAATGCACAACATATGTGTGTGGATATTTATTTATTTTTTTTTTTTTTATATTATTTTATTTATCATATTTTCAGTTATATCTGAAATAGGTTACTCCACAAGACAATATATGCAGCATGTGTTACTACAGTTGTATTAGTATTATATTACATACTCCCTGGGTATATGCATTACACTTGTCGCTGTCTTCACTAACACCTTGCTGGGTTTAGGCTCATAAGGCAAACACAGTTATGTTACCAAGTTATGTGTGGCATGCCTCTTAATCAATGTAGGGGAGAGTTGCCGGGATTGGCCCAGTTCCTCAATCTGACCACTGCTATATATTCCATATTACTGTATACCGTGGCATCCTCTATCGATTATGTCATTAATCAGTGTCACTGCAATTGCCACAATTGGACCAGTGACTCACATAAGGGTATACTATCATTAGATGTGTGTAATTATTCCAACACAGTTTATTGATTACCATAAAGTAATATTAGACAAGGGAGCAATTATAATAATGCAAATAAAGGAAGTTGTTAAGTGTTCCAATCGAGTGGAACTTGTAACATAACACATTTGGTCACAGGCAAATTTACACTGTTTCGGACTACCAAAGACTTTATTGGTGTTTACATAAATTTAGTGCCAATGGTCATATATAAACGGAAGAGGATGAAAATAGAGTTGACAAATCTTGAAGCTCCGGGGGTAAAGGCTGGATGTCCAATGGGGGGTTTGTTACTTGGCTTTGACATTTCGTCGATTTTGTTAAACCAACTGTTGTGGTCATACTCGATAGCCACGTGACCCACACAAATAATTTTGTTGCAACTGATATGGCTCGGGAAGCTGGAGTGGTCATATGGTCTCACTTCCGCCACACATGACTCACCGATTCCACACTTTGGATGGGACCTTTTTCGGACCGTTTGGAAATGATGCGTTGAGGATGTGGATGAGAGAATGTAGATGAGAGAACATGTAGGCAGAATTCTTAATGTGACGTACAGAAAAGAGGCATCCGTCCAGAATGCTGTTAGTGGCTTCAGGAAGGCAGGCCTGTGGTCGTTGACCATATACGTATTCCAAGACTCCAACTTCGCAGCTGCTATGGTAACTAACGTAATCACACGGAAGTTGCAGAACAGCACAACCCTATGCCACCTCTGACACCAGTTGTTGCAGCTCCAGCACTGACAGATGTTGCCATGGAAGCTGTACCAGAGTTATGCCCACCGAAGGAAGAAACTAGTTAAACAAAGCAAAGTCGGACCGGAGATAGCTACGCCTACTAGGCTTACACCCACCCAAGAGCCAAGTACTTCTAAGACCACTGCAACTAAATCGAGAGCACACAACAGTTCTGGTCCACCCAAACCGAGTTGATTTCAGCTCATCAAGGACATCAAAGGCTGCAGGACTGGTCAATGGTGCATCATTTTGTACAATGGTAAAATCTACCCAGGCATAATGCGAAGAGTCATGGATGTGACGAAAAAAACTGTGGCGGTGCAGTGCGTGTAAATTGTGGGATAGAACAGGCTCCGGTGGCCTCTGAAGGATGACGCAGCAGTTTACGAATTGCAGTTGACACTATGCAGGCATATTGCAACGAGTAATAGATGTGATGAAACACTCTGTGGTGCCAGTGCATGCAGTTGCGAGACAGAACATGTTGTGGTTGGCTCTAAAGGATGTCGATCATTTCCGCTAGCCTATTCCGGAGCCATTGACAGAACCCTATGAACATCAGACCCAGTTAACATTTCATATGACTATTGACTAATTTTATGTTTCTAACGAACACTGAATCTGAATATCCCACTGCAGTTGTTGTATGTGGGTGCATCACTGAAGCCGATCACGGCTATTAATGTGACGTTTGGGGTGTACGCAGCGCATTCGGGTGAATATAATATAAAACAAAATACTTTATAAAACATAGTTAAAAGAATAAAAACACGGAGAAGGTTGCTAGACGTTTAATGCAACCCTCTGCCTCCCAACTGCAGACGAAAAGCGTTGGGTGTGGGCAGGTTGATGATGTCATCTGTGAGGGTGTTCCATTCGATGACGGTCTTTACAAAGAATGAGCCTCTATATTGGTCAGTCTTCGTATTTTGAAGCAGCGGCTGTTGTTTGCTTGACTTTTTAGAATGTTGTGAGTTTCGTACCCCTCGTAGGTGGTGGCCGGGTCGGATCCTACGTCTGTTTATGTTGGCTGCTGTGAGGAAGGCGTTAGCAGGTATGGCTGGGACCAAGCTTTTCCGTATCTTGTTTGAGGTAGGGGTCCCACACTACCGCCCCATATTCCAGGGTGGATCTAACGAGAACGATGTACGCAAAGCGTCTACACTCCTGGGGGCAGTTCCGGAGATTCCGGCGTAGGAAGCCGAGCGTTGATCCAACTTTCTTGCCCAGGCCGGTGATGTGTGTTGACCACTTCAGGTCGGCAGAGATCTCAATGCCGATGTAGGAGTTTTGCTCTACATGTTTGAGAATGGTGCCCCCAAGTCTATAGTAGAAGTGTGATCTGTGTTTGGTGGAGAGGACGTAGCACTTCTGCGCGTTGAAGCGCATCCCCACCAGGCTGCCCATTCCTAGAGGTTCTTGAGGCTGGACTGCAGGGTGAGGTGATCTAGAAAGGAGCGGACCTCCCGATAGAGCAGGCAGTCATCCGCTAAGAGTCCTACTGTGGATCATTTTACTCACGTATTAATTCAAAGTTTGGTCTACATAATGTGTTTGTTTGCCCAGTCGAAGAAGACATGGGACATTGTGTATGGTGAATGGAACTACACAGATTATAAACACTGGTATTTATTAGTATATTGTATTTAACCAATGATAACTTTTAATGTTATAATGAATACTATTTGTTACTTATGTATTAATTCATAATTATGCTTAGTCCTATATATAATAATTTTACTTTTGGTCCAATCGAAGACATTAGGTGGTCCAATCGAGGAAACCGTGGCCACGATTGGACCGTTTTGTAATGTTTTTTAATTAATTTCTTTTCAAAATCTATCAATGATTTTCTTGTGATTAATAGCTTGTTGTTGAAAATAAAATGTAAACTATATGTTAGTATATTGTTTACATCAATTCCATTTGTTTTCGCGTTTATATTCAAGTTTATCGTTAGGGGTCCCAATCCAGGCAACTCTCCCCTATAGCTATCTTCGTCAGTACATTATATTGCAATCACATACTATCCCCAAAGTATGTTGGTATGGTTTAATGTAGGGTATGGCATTTTATAATTTGTCCAGCTAAACCAGTTTTAACTTTTGTAGACACGTTTTGTGTGAATCGCGCTTCTGCAGTTTATCTTGAAATGGTGTCGTCCTGCGGCAGCTGTAAAGGAATGGTCCCCCGTCGCCGAAAAAGCCGCCACCAAAAGTAAACTAGCACTTGCGGCTGTCGCTGCTGTGGTTACAATTGACAAATGTTCATTAAATAGTGCAGTTTGAGGCATAAAACGAAATTTTTCACAATTGTCGTATTCCATCAGTTCTTCGTATGGATAAATCTCGGAAGTAGGAGGCTTGGACGCTCAAATTGGAGTGGGTATCTTCTCGAAAATGACGAACTTGCAACGACTTCAATACATTTATTCGTGAGCTGCCATTTTTATTTATGCTTGAGCGCGGCGTTGAGGCTTGAGCACGGTCTTGAGCATACTCAGGATTTCATCATTTCGTGCTCAACGCTGAGCACGATTTCGTACTCAAGGTGTTTTATAACCTCGCCTGAGTTTGAGCACAGCGTGAATGCGAGGCTTGAACTTGAAACCGTGCTCAGTTAAGCTTGAGTACGGTTTATAACCTGTGGCGCATCACTTGAATTACTCATAACATAAGCCCACCTCAAAAATTTAGAAACTGCAATGGCAATGCTGTATGCACCTTACCGTTTCTGATTCTGGCTTACTCCCTGACGATATCGGAAAAGTGGCACTAAGCCGCGCAATGATACAATATTCATTATAAAACATCGCTTGATGACATACAAAAGGATACATTTCTGCATCTGCATGTTGTTTTAATGTTGCCGCCTTTGTGTCAGGTGACTGTTTATGTTACAACAGTACGCGATTGCTTCAAGGAATCAAGGTCATAGTTAGATACTTACATGCCCAACTACGTGAGTATGCAAACATGTTACGCCAACCCAAAACACATTTTAATGAAATACTGCACCTTAAACAACGTTCCCTCCCTTATAATTACATAAGATTACTTTTAGGAATTATGTAAGGTAATACACACCTTTGAAACCGTCCACTTCTGGCATGTCCGCCCAGATTTGGTAGTACGCGTATGTCCAGTGTAGAATTTGCCATTCTCCGTAAGAAGACATTCTCTCGTCCCTAGAGAATCTGCAACATATGCATGCATATCAGCTATTCATTGGTATTGCGTTATTTTGAGCCCGTCACAGCCACAGTGATAGACCAGCTCTTTTCAATGTCATTACTTGGGATATATATATATATATATATATATATATATATATATATATATATATATATATATATATATAAATGATTTGGAAGATGACATATCTAGCAAAGTAATAAAATTTGCAGATGCAGAAAGGTTACTAATGATACAGATTAAAAAAGTTTACAGGATGATCTAGATAAATTAGGCAAATATTATTAAATTTTGGGAAGTGTAAATGTATATACATAGGACATGGAAACATGGACGAAGAATATAAAATGGGGGATGCTGTACTAGGTAGAACAACACAAGAAAAGGACTTAGGTGTAACATTTAGTGCTGACATGAAATTTTCAGAGCAATGTGGGATTGCTGCTTCGAAAGGAAATCAAATTAAAGGGCTAATTAGGAGAACTATCACGTATAAGGAGAAACAGCAAATTGTACCCATGTACAAAGCAATAGTTAGACCACATTTGGAATATTGTATACAAGGTCATATCGTAAGAAGGACACAGACAAGCTAGAAAGAATACAATGAAGAGCAGCTAAAATGATTCCACAATTGAGAGACCTTAGTTATGATAGCCACTTTTTAAAAATAGAATTGACATATATATCTGATAAGGGCGGGCTACACATAGATGATAAAACTGTTGGACTATCGATAAGCCAATGGTTTCCTTTTCCACTTTCCATCTGGAACTTGTTGTTTGGGATGGCAATCTTGTTAAATCTCTTGTTAAAATTAATGCAATTTATTCTTACATTTCATAACAGTAATACTAACTTACTTGTTTATCAGTGGGCACCAATGAAAACATAAATGCATTACTGTTAACTGTTTGTGGTGTTGTTACTCGGAAATAACCCAAATACCAAAGAGCAGCTCATGATATGAATGTAACCGTTCGTTTAATGACGCACAGTTTGTTAGCTTTATCTTCGTTCCCAAGTTGTGTCGGGAAGCATAGAATCGTATAAATCAAGTTCCTTTACATGAATGATGGCATCGATGCATTGCTACATTACTGTAATACTTGATTCTTAGCTAGCCGACTAATGAAAACCACATATATCCCAATCCTTTCGGTGTAGGAAGCGTGACAAAAACCGAAATCGGAATAGAAAATGTTCACTGGATCCAAAATTATAGTAGCGATTAAAACAGTTAACGATTAAAACACTGTCATTCATAACAATGTATAACTTTAAATTCATATATTTTCAGTGATATAAACATTGCAGTAATTGATGTATTGTAATTGAGATAGAAATAGTCATGTGCGTAGAATCATCATCTGCTAACTGTGTTTTTACAAAGAAACATGTTTCAATAGGTCAGGGAGACTGTTACAAACACCAAATTTGATCGCTATTGTGGCAGCCATCCTTGTGTATGACATGGTGTGTGTGTGTGTGTGTGTGTGTGTGTGTCTGTGTGTGTGCGTGCGTGCGTGCGTGCGTGCGTGCGTGCGTGTGTGTTTATATATATATATATATATATATATATATATATATATATATATATATATATATATATATATATATATATATATATATATATGCATGTATGTATATATGCTAATCATGCACATAAAATTGCTATTTTGGGTAATAATAAATGCAATTCTTTCTTTCTGTCTAATTAATACAATTAAATAAATGAACACCATCATACACTTTCCACGAAAACATAAGCCCATAATTGCATCTTTTCTCAATAAAAATAATACATTTTACCAGCATGTTGTGTTTACTGTACCTTGCGCGTATGAGGCAGAACTGGGAGAAAGCTGGGTGCACACGAATAAGACACCAATCACAGGTAACAGCATCTTTCACCGCCTTTTGTCTCGACGTCTTACCAATGACGCCCTACAAACATCACCGCTGGTGTTGGATTATAACGAAGTACCCGCTGGACACGAGGCAAGAACCAGACCACTGAGCCAATGTCAATGAGGATCCGTGCAACTATCACCAATAGTTGGTAGCACTTACGGGCCATCGCAAAGTACGTCACACTCAGGGGGTGGGGGTTTCCGGGTAAGTGTTAGAGAGCGTTACATAGGGGGTGTCTTGGCGATCGTTGCGTTCCTTATTAAAATAGTTTGCCCGTCTAGCTGTCGATATCGGATTCATAGCATTTATTACTACGCCAGTATTTGGGGTATTTCGACAGCATTCGAACGGAAAAGGAAAGAGGATTCTGCCATGCATCAGTGGAGTCTGTAGTGGCGCGCGAAGATTCTGGAAACTTGATGACAAATAAATATATGTATAATAGGTGGGGGACAGGGCTACTTATCACAAAGGGTCAACACATTTAGTTCACCACACATTGCTTCTCTTCCAGAAGAGACCAAAAATACCGTAGGTACCGGCTAGTGGGGTAAATGCTTAATCCAAAATAGTTTATCTTTTACACATTTCACAAATAAATGTGCATGGTTGGTCTACATATTACGTCTTCATAATGGTAAAAAATGGCAAAAACTAATGTGGGCCGGGTTCTAGACAAGTGCCTAACACTCAATACAAATTACCTAACTAAAAATAGCAATACTTTGTGTCTAGTTGTTTCCAGCACTCGGCAACGTTCTATTAACTGACTAGTCTGTATGTTGTGGTTACTACAATTGCATGGTGTTTCTAGGTCTACATCAACTAGCCAGCCTTTTTCAGAACAGTATTGTAGTACAAAACGAGTTACAAGTATACCAAGTGTACTCGAAGGATGCATGGAGATAACTTATTCTGCAGGAAAAGTAGCATGTCGCTTAATGCGGTTAAAAAAAATTTCCTTAGTCAATGTCAAACTCCCTGACTCAGCAAATCACCACTGCTATAATTTCATAAATTCAAAATGGACAGAGTGGAGTGATATGTTTGCTGGGCAACGCGATTGTAGTTTACGACTTGGTACGTCAATGCAATTATACATTTGAGTAAAGGTAACATAGCTTCAAACAAAAACGAACGTTAGTTTGTTCCTATGCACACTTTCAACACAAACACTATCCACACTTGTATGCTATTGAAATAGAGATATGTAGTGAAAGCAATTATGAGTTTAGCGAATGAAATGATGATTTGTGTACTCTGCACATCAAATGTAAGTAGTGGCAGTGGTGAAATAGTGACTTACACTGCATTTAATACGTGGCGCAACTGGAGGGGAGTTTTAATCAGTGAAAGACTGCAATACCCAGATGGCGCTACCAACAGTCCAGTATCACGACCATATATACATATTTTACTAATTTTCAAATTTTTTCCAACAGTGTTCATAATACCACACACCTACTTTCATCCCTACACTACATCATCGTCCGCCTGCGCCACCATCCACTTGTATCGGTATGCCTCTTGAGCCACCACCGTCACCTACACCTCCATCAACTCATATCCATATGCCGATTGAACCACTAGCGTCACCTACACCTCCATCCACTTATGTCCACATGCCCCTTGAGCCACCATCTTCACCTACACCTCCATCCACTTATGTCCGCATGCCCCTTGAGCCACTACCGTCACCTACACCTCCATCTATCTGTGTCCGCTTGCTGCTTGAGTCACTACCGTCGCCTACACCTCCATTCACCTGTGTCCGATTACCTCTTGAGCCACTACCGTTCACCTGTTCCTTCTTCGACCACATGCCCCTTCATCCATTACTGTCCACCTGCGCATTCATTGACCTATGTCCCACCTATCAGTATCCTTCTGCTCATCGATTCGCCTAAACCGAAAATAGCTCTAACCCATCTAATTCAATTTAAATTAGCCTATTAGGTGTACCTAGTCCTAGATAGCACCTACATTTTTCTTAATTTCATAGAATAATACAAATTATACTTACCTATGTCTATGCTAAGAACAGTGTACGAGCGCAATTGTATCATCGCAGAATCCTCGATCAACTTAGCGTCACGTAACTAACGGGTTTGAATCAGACGTTGGCGAACGTGAACTAACAAGGCGAAGTAAATTACGTCAACGAACGTCGTGTTTCGAGTCCGCGAAACTCATGGCACTACACCTACGTCACGGAGCATTCCGATCAAAGTGTACTCCACTTTGGCATTTAGTCTAGTTAATCACCGGCTAGATCCACGATAAATTGCCACAGAAAGCATCACAATTATTTTTAACTCAGAAATGACCATCAATAACCATATTAAAATGCTCTAAAATATCCGGAATGGAAAAGTACCACTCAAGAATGAAACTGTTATGAAGCACGGAGCCCAATAAAATGACTGCTCCCTGTTACGCAAAATGTGATGGACATATATTTACCAGACTGCCAGTTCGCGCGTGCCACGTTTTGCGCCTCTGGCTGAGTTTGCGTTAGCTGCTTGGATTCGTCAGTTTGAGTTGTTTACTTCCGGTCTCACTTCGCAACATGGAGCTGGACATCGATGCGATTCTTGCGGAAATTTAAATGTTTATTTTGTTGTACAGTTTACATTTTAAGTCAAACCACGGCGATCTTTTACTTTCTGACCTAACCACAAAAATGACCACCTAGAGCACCCAAACTTCTCCTCATATATCTACTATACATATACACATGTCACGTGGTCAAAAAAGTATATTTACTTTCTCAAAACGATCAAAATTTACAAGGCTATCGTAAAATCGATGCATATGACAAGGCATCGTTCAGTTTCACCAAAACTCCGTTCGGCGGCGCTGCTATGATTGAAATCAAACATCATACAATTATATATTTATGTGTTTTAATTGTGCATGCGTGCTTGATTGCGTGTAATTATGTATATGTTTCAGTATTACTTGTATTTTTTCTGTGTGCTATATATGACATGTCATATTCTTAGATAATTAGTGTTATTCATAATTATTATCATCGGGTTGTGTTATATATGCATTTTAAACACCTCTGAATGAACTTTGTCCAGATTTACAGAGCTGTTTTAATACCAACTAAAATTGTCTTTTTAAATACTGTATTTACGTTGGCACCAGTAGTAACGCATAATTAAGGTATATGTATGTACGTACGTACGTAAGTACATATCTATATACACATATATACACGTGCATCATGTTTACCTAATTTATTTAATTTCATAAACTACGTATTTTAAATTATGCGTTACTACTGTTGCCAACGTAATTACTGTATTTAAAAGGATAATTTTAGTTGGTATAAAAATTCATCTGGTTTTGGTGAAACTGAACGACGCCTTGTCATATGCATCGATTTTACGGTAGCCTTGGCGGTACGCGTAGGCACCGTAGCCGTAGGAGATAGCGATGTTTTGGTTTATTTGTTTTGTAAATTTTTATCGTTTTGAGAAAGTAAATATACTTTTTTGACCACGTGACATGTGTATATGTATAGTAGATATATGAAGAAAAGTTTGGGTGCTCTAGGTGGTCATTTTCGTGGTTAAGTCAGAAAGTAAAAGATCGCCCAAACCACCTCAACTAATCTAGCTCTTTCATTCATGAAAATAATGTGATAATTTTTAGCAAGGGACATATCAGGCTCAGCCAGCGTTTGAGTATATGCTAATATGTATATATAGCCTATAGTACTAGTAATTTAGGAATTGAATTACTTATTCCTTAAGGCTTAAGATATGACAATTTACCTTGTGTGTGTGTGCAGGAATTTTTTTCTCAAATGAATGATCAACTTGATGTGAAGGTCTGAAGAGCAAAGGAAACAAACAAACTCCATTTGTCCAAGCCCAAGCCAAGGTGAGTGTAAATACAATATTGAATAATAACAGTCAGTAGAATTAATAATTGTTTTTTTACCAATGGCAATGGCATTTTAGCCACACCTGTGTGTGAAATGATCATGCACGCAATATTACTAATAGGTATAGCTGTTCGCACTTGCTCTAATCTCTTAGACTTAGAACATATTGAAGAATTAAGGTGGATGGGTATCCCAAGAATTGGATGGCATGTTTTGTATTAAAGGTTGTTTGTTTGTGTCAGGACAGCAGGGAGTAGAGAGACAGGAGTTATGGCAACATTTTCCTCTGCCTCTGACTCTGTGTAATATGATTTTGTCTGCTTCTGGATAATCTGAACATGCATGTCTACCTTTTCTTTGTAAAATAACTTATTCATTCTGTCCATAGCCATAGGCCACAAGCCACATCAAGTGCAGCTAGAAATCTTATGGCAGAGCATAGGATATCGTACCGTAAAAGGCGTTCCCTCAACTTCAAACCAGGTATCATCCCAACAACATTTTCTGCGTCGAATGTTCGACGTACACCCAAGACCAAGTCCAAAAAGCGACAAACAACAGCCATCTCCAAGACAAAGAGAGCAGGTAGGCCTAACTATGTGACTGATTGATATCACTTTGACACTGATGTGATTAATATACAATGTTCCATTTCACTAAATTTCATTCTCGTGTGTGCGTGCGTGCGTGCGTGCGTGCGTGCGTGCGTGCGTGCGTGCGTGCGTAGTAACGCGATCAAGGGGAAAAGTGCGTGGCTTATTTCAGTGAAAGAGTAGCAAAACACTGCCGGTCTTTGGCCATTATACAAAATTGCTACCCTTAGGCGAACGACTTTTTAAAAGCCACCAACCCTATTCTAATGCCTGATGGATACTACTACTTTTAATATATGCGTGTGCGCGTGCGTGCGTGCGTATATTCTAACAACTGTCATCAAATGGTATGTAATCTCTTTATTAATAAAGTAATGTAAGATTTAACTAAAAATATATAATTATGTATAAGATTTAACTCAAAATATGTAATTATGTAATATTTTATTATAAAGCATATTATATATTTAATTTAATTGCACAAATACTGTTGAGTAATGTTGAACATTGTCATTGAATACTTAATTCCTGAAGTTGAATACCTTATTTGTTTGTTTAAGCTTCCAAAGCTGCAGTCACACTCGAAAAGCTGGTGAGGGATAAGACCCTGTGCAAAGACATCAGGAAGCTGTCCACCCAGTACCAGACCTCCAGCATTGAGCCTTCGAGGGCTTTCATAGACATAGCTTTGTTATCCACTTTGCTTAAAAGGTGTATGCTTTTTCGTATCATGGCATGTGTGCATGGTAAGAATGCAAATTCCAGACCACAATTTGTATGTGTGCGTGTGGAAGGGTCACTTATGAGTGTTTTGTTTGTATACCCATCATGTGTGAGCATGTTTGTTAGTTAACGGAACTGTATCATGACAAATCACAACTTCAAACACATATTGTTAATTAACAGTTGGGGTTAAAAATAAACCGTTTTGTGTAATTGCTAAGTAGGGGTTTCTTGATTCAACACATGTGTTTTTATCACTGAGAGAAACGTGTCATAGAAGACTTCTTTCATTTGATGTCCTGTCACACTATGAAGTGGGTCATTTGATTTGATGGTGTCATGTTGAAGGCTTTTCGGTTCTGAGCATTGAGAGTCTTTTCTACATGCGAACAATTGCTGCACATATTGTGACTGTCCTGAGTGGTGGGGAGCAGAAGCTGGCATGAGTTTGACATAATGCAGGACATATGGAAAAACTGGCAGTCCAGTAAATCTAAGTCCATGGCTTAAATACAGAAGCGTTCGTGCTACTCCACTTGTGGCGAGCACTATTAAATGGAAGTACTTTACTTGTGGCGAGCACTATTAAAGGAAAGTAATTTACTTGTGGCAAGCACTATTAAAGGGAAGGTATGAGTTTCACTGGCTAACTGAAAGAATATCCACACAAAACGTGTTACTATTGTAGCGTGTCACCTCTGAATATTTTCAAAAACACGATTTCACAGTAATTTACTGTCTCTGATGCAGTCTGTGTCAGCTTAAGTTTAGATTATCAGTTAAAAACATATATTCAAGTAAAAAAAAAAAAAATATATATATATATATGTGTGTAATAAAATAAATATATAGATAATATAATTCAAAGGATATATATATATATATATATATATATATATATATATATATATATATATATATATATATCATTCAAAGCCAAGGGGGCGTGGCCCAATACCCTCCCCTAAATACGCCACTGATATTACGGAATATCTTAAATAAACGATCGTCCTATTTAAATGTGTTCAGAGCGGTGGTGGAAACAACAATATGTACGACAACGTTGTGATTCTTTACTTGACGTATTTCGATATTCTGAACGGATTTCTTCTACGGTTTCAGTTTCATCTCGACTTTCTTGAGCGAGTATTGATTGGTACGCCAGTTTTCCCACACGACGCCGTCGGCGTACGAAGTGTACGGGCCACCGAGGTACTGGCCATTCAAGTTGGAGTCATGACAGAGCCCGTACCACCAGGCCCCTTTGAACTGTTGAGCACAATGCCCGCTGTAATCGTCATTGTCACGGTCCTTCGTGCTGAACGCCCTGCCAGCGTGATGTCTGAGGGCATCACCTGCGGAATAAACAATGTCAATGACAACCTTACACTGTAAACATAACAAAAACGCTTTATATAATACCAACTCATTGTTTGTTATTTTAATGTTAATATGTGGAACGAGTACAGCTAAAATACACATCCTTGTGGGGCACAATTGCATGCATACCAATTTTTTAAATAGACATGTAAGCTTGTTATTTCAAAGTACCATTTTATGGTATATGCAAGCACCGTCAAATCTAATCATGATTTGGTTATCATCGAATTTGTGGCAAAATGCAAACTGAAAAGTCGGACTTCGCTCCCAGGTAACTCGTGTGACTTTTCTCTTTACTACTAAAATGGCTAAGATATATCCATTGGTTTGTTGGGTTTATTGTTAAATACAACTGTGGACGCATTGGAATGATATATAATAATAGGCATAAACACCATTGGAAGGATATATAATAATAGGCATAAACCCCATTGGAAGGATGTATAATAACAGGCATAAACACCATTGGAAGGATGTATAATAATAGGCATAAACACCATTGGAAGGATATATAATAATAGGCATAAACACCATTGGAAGGATATATAATAATAGGCATAAACACCATTGGAAGGATATATAATAACAGGCATAAACACCATTGGAATGATGTATAATAATAGGCATAAACCCCATTGGAAGGATATATAATAATAGGCATAAACCCCATTGGAAGGATGTATAATAACAGGCATAAACACCATTGGAAGGATGTATAATAACAGGCATAAACACCATTGGAAAGATATATAATAATAGGCATAAACACCATTGGAAGGATATATAATAATAGGCATAAACACCATTGGAAGGATATATAATAATAGGCATAAACACCATTGGAAGGATATATAATAACAGGCATAAACACCATTGGAAGGATATATAATAATAGGCATAAACACCATTGGATGTATAAAAACAGGCATAAACACCATTGGAAGGATATATAATAATAGGCATAAACACCATTGGAAGGATATATAATAATAGACATAAACACCATTGGAAGGATATATAATAATAGGCATAAACACCAATGTCGAAAATGTAATTCCAAAGACATTTTGATTTATTCGTGTCAAGAATCTTTTTATGGCTGAAGCACTGAACTATAATTAGGCTTTTATTTTGTTCGTCTTAAAACAGTCTATGGACATTTGACGTGTAGTCGAAGGAATGGTAAACTTCGACCTACAATCGTCTATGGGTGTTCGACGAGAAATCGTCACGATTTTTCACACTATGGACAGCACAGCTACACAAATGCAAGTTTTGTCTTGAAGAACGACAAGATACAATTATGCAACTTCAAACTGGGGAAAGTAGTATCGAGGACAACATACCAGCAGAAATTCTCATATCTGTGACATTGAAACCACTATACTATACTTGTGCAATGCAACATTCATGTACAGGAGGCGACCAGGCCAATGGAATATGGCGAACATCATACCTATTCACAAGTCTGAAGACCATAGTAACCTAAGACATTATATAGGTGTCAGGGTAACGTATATCGTGAGCTAGACCTATACTAGACTCGTCCTAAATCGAACCAGGTATCATGTAGATCCCCTTTTGGGGAAATCCAAAATGGATTCCACAAAGGTCAATTAACAGCAATATCTTAGCACTGCGCTGAATTATTGACGGGATCAAAGGTAAGAAACTACCAGCCGTAATGACCTTCGTCGACTTACATAAATCTTTTGACCACATACACAGAGGAAAGATGTGCAATATGCTAGCAGCATTTGGAATACCTCACAGGATAATGACAGCCATAAAGAACATGTTTGGAAAAACGTTGGCTAAGGTTATTCCACCAGTCAGAAAAATACATGTGTTTGTTATAAAAGCAGGAGTTCTACACGGAGATACATTAACACCGTTCATATGTATTAGAGTAAAGAAACGGCTCATCACTAGACTGGATGGCTGCACACCTCAGAACAGCTACGAGTATAAATTTCAGAGCGACATACCCAATAACGTTATATAGAACGACCTTCCCAGATCATCAGTAAAACCCAAACAAGGAATATCTGGATCACGAAACATGACATTCGTACAACTACTAAAGGTTGATACATCACTGGATAGTTTATTTGAGATACAGGCGGAAATGAGAGACCGAGAGATCTGGACAAGGAATCTTATGGAGCAGAGAACAACGGGGAGAAAGCTTTGATGACGATGATGATACACAATAACACACAACTGACTTAGGAAGACAGTCCGATGACCCACTCTATGTATAGGCGTGCGTGCGTGCGTGCGTGCGTGCGTGCGTGCGATGCACAATCACCTGCCGTTCCGCTGTAGGCTCCAATTGAGAGTCGGTACTTGTCGACTTCGGATTTCACCGCGAATTTCGAGTAAACAGCATATGCGGTGCCGCCTTCGAAGTCTTCCAAGTCGATTCTTAGGGTACAACGTGCTTGCGATGTGACGTCATGCAGATAATCATTGCCTGACAATAAACAATTTAGCACTACAACACATGCCATTTCTACAAATTAAAATAAAAAACCGCAAAGCACCATTTTCATTAGTACTGTCATCAACGTACATTATTTTACAACGAAAATTCATCATTATTGACAAAATAACGATGATAATATAGTGATAATGTAAATTATTTGTTATCTTCAAACATAAACTAATTAACACTTAATGTGAATTAAATGACTAAATGTTTTTTAAAAGAGTCAGTTAACATTTCGTAGACATTTGGTAACCATAAAATAATCATTAAATGGCTTTGATCATTAGATAATGCGTTGCTTGCGAGACTGTGAGTATCCATATGCTATAATATATAGAGGCGAAGTACCTTGCCTTTTTCGCAGAATTTTGAATGGACTCGTTCAAGAATAATATATTATTTCGTTCGATGATTTCATCCAAACTAAATAACACATTTGTGCATATAAGCTGGCATGTCGTAGACAATACTAGATTTGTTCCAGTTTAATAGAAACGATACGAGCGAAACGTTGAATTGAGGAAGGAGCTGAGAATATAAATGATTACTTCATAATATACGAGTTTTGTTCACTAATATGCCATATTTAGAAAGCCAGTCTGAAAATTATATAGATATTAACACATTTCTAATGTCAACGGTTGCAGTGAGTGTGTCCCCTACCAAGCCAGAATTCACCGGTCACGTTGCCGAACCCTTCCTTGTAGCTGGCCCAGTCGCGGTAGAAGTCGATAGAGCCGTCCTGTCGTCGTTGGAACACCTACACGTGACAGTGAACACTTATACGTGACAGCGAACGCCTACACGTGACAACGAACACATATATGCAATGTGACCAGTTTACATTAATTAATTAGTTTACATTAATCAACCACAATTACTGTTTCATCGTGAAACGTATTTACGATCTCACTTAGCAAGACCAAACTATACCACGAAACCGCTGAAATCATCACCCAGCGGCACCAGACGGGAAATATGGGAAATGCGACAGCAAGAAGCATCAACAGGTTACAAAATGAGATTACGTTGTTGAGGCTGCTGGCGAACAGCCTCAACAACGTTCTCAACAGCCTCAAATATTGCAAAATTAGCTTCCTCCCGTTTTGTAGACACACAATGAACGCATGTACGTACCAGCCAGCCGCCGCCGTCTGTTTCCATGTCACAATAGACCTTTACGAATTGTTTCGCCTCGGCCAGGTACACCTCATACACGCCACTAACGTTGTGACCATCCCTCAGTAGGTCGTTACAGTTGTGGACAGACCGTCGTCTCAACACTGGACGAGATGAATGGACAAACAGGACAATATCACAAAAACACATACCCCAGAAAACACCAATCATATATATATATATATATATATATATATATATATATATATATATATATATATATATATATATATATATATATATATATATATATATATATATATATATATATATATATACATACATACACACAGACATACATACATACATACATACATACATACATACATATATATATATAAGATATAAGCATGTGTCGTGCGTGCGTGTGTGTGTTTTCGATACTGGCACACAAAAGTTGGACAATGAGGCTCACAATTGAAATTCATCAATGCAAACTGTTATTAGTTTTATTACATTCTTGAAGACCTTCTTGATAACAGGAAACACTAAAAAGATAGTTATTCAACGGTAACTTTACAATAATTACGTGCGTTATGTAACGGTCGTGACTTGGTGTCCTTCAGTGGTCTTATTAGCAAATAAATCCTCTGTGTTGGTAGAATGCCCTTTGGAATCATAGCACTAACTGTATAATTATAATTTCCTTCATATAATATAAACATGTTAAATCAACATCTAAAAAAAGACACGGCGACAGGCGTTACCCCAGTGAGACATCAAGTGTCCAATCTTTTTTTGTGTTCATTTAATGGCAACATCAAAGTCATACATTTTAGACAGCTTTCTTTATCTCAGTATTTCAAACAATAAAAGTCACCAACTGTTAAACATCTCCAAATTCAAAAAGTTCGTTTTCATGTAACATTCTTCGCATGAACATCAACGCTTGTTGGGATGTGTTCTTATTCCTCTAATGCAGGATGCACAGAAGTAGCTTCACTGTCGTGACAAGGCAATGAATCGGTCTGTAGGTTCCGTACAGATGAAACTGTTCCCGTCTCGTGTCATTGATTGCCTTCAGATTAAGTGTTCTGTCTCTCCTTTCACTGGCAGTTGTCTCTTCCTCGACGAATTTGGTCTATGTTGTTGTGTGTGTTCATCGTGTCATGGGATGTCTAAGGTATATTTAGTGTAAATGTCTTGCGTATTACCAACAATGGCCTGTCTGGTCTTAGCAGCTGCCAGGGCAGTCCTTTTTACAAAGCCAATTTCGCCATCACTTGAGCCTTTCCCGTGACGGCTTCCAAAAAAAAATCTAAAAACTAAATCTTATTGACAATGAATCATGAGTCTGAAGAAGAAATTGCATGATTTCACAATATTGGTAAAAGCATCGTAACAGCTTTTTGGTTGACTTCTTTCTTATGTTTGTTGATCCCAGTTTGTTGATGGCTGTGAAACTGATAAAACACCACCTTGACACAAATCGTCCATGAAACTTACATATTTCATAATATTGACATATATTAGAATTTTGTTCTCGGTATTATGAAAGATTGCTGAATACTGTGTCCTATATTCGATGATTTAAGCACGAAATACACTGGCGTGTAACTTTCGTTACGACAACGTTCGTTACCGCAAAATGGTGGACACCAAGTTTCAATACACGCAATAAATGTATGTGCTGACATTCACGGGGGAATTTATTTTACCAGTTTAATGCTCACATAGACCTTCGATTCTTATAATCGAATTATCAAAAATTTACCTTAAAATCTGCAATGAAAATGTTAAATCAATGTAACGGAAACGCTCGTGACGTTTAGGACACCGTGGAAAAATGTAAATGAAATGAAATTAACTCATTTCCCTTAAGCATCTGAAAAAATGCTATCACAAGGATGACCACACAGTGTACTTCAAAAGAAATAAACAGTAACAGACTTCACTTTCACGTCTAGCCGGACCCGGTAACGGTCGTTATTCTCAAGGACACCAGCCGCAACGATCGTTACCATGGTTTTACTAGTCTTGTTTCCTGCTAGTCCATTGTGACATATCCAAACCTTTTCACATAGTCATTGGCTACACACTTACCAAATATGTTCAGTGAAAATGTTGCTTGTTTTATCTGCCTCCCAATTGATTATTCTAATTCCCCTGTTGTGCACTTTTGAATGTCCCGTTTTGGTGTCCATCTTTTATGTAAATTACAGTTTAATTTAATTTTCACAAAGGGAATATTGCTTTGATGTGCACAGTGTTATCTCAACTATATCTAGCATAACTGTTTCACCAACTGATAACATAATGTTGAAGTTCTTTACTCCAGTGTGTGTGGCCGTGCGTGCGTGCGTGCGTGCGTGCCTGCGTGAGAACACCCATACACACTGGTACCGACCGGCCTGCATGCAGACAGACATGACGTAAGACATATACACAAACATAGAGACAGCGAATCAGACAAGCAGACATACGCTTTGCATGTCCCTAGCAGTTGGTGATGGCAGATGGACGATTAGCATTTATAATTATAAGTTAACTAGCCGTCAACCAACCACTACAAATGCACGATCAGTGTCGGTTGTGTTGTTACTAAGAAAGCTGATACAAACATTCGTTTGTATTCCCACAGTTGTGGGAATACAAACGCAGTTTAATAAGAATAACCCAATACGTACTTTCTTGAACATTGGTAACGTCTTCTTTTACTGAAAGCAGAATGTTTTCGAGCTTTGCCAAGTATTCCTGTTGTTGATTGACTGAGTCTAGACAATGCTGGTGCTGTCGTTCTACGGTGTCTTGAAGGCGAGACATCATAGCCATCAATGCATCGACGTGACTGTCGTCGTAACGATGTGCGACAGTACGCTGCAAGGCGGCTATCATCGGTTGTAAGACCACAACCAACACCATCAGTGAACAAGCTCCCTCTCTGCACATGGCTGTAGCGTGTAGCACACGAACTGAAACAACGAACACGTACACCAAGACCTTGCTTTTTAGGTTTCCTGGTTTACGATCCGTTCTTGCTTTGCAAATCGCTTGTAGTGCATCGTTACGAATGACCAGTAATTTGACATAAAATTTAGAAATGGCCGTTGGAATCGGCGTAATATTTGAATACATTCTCCAAAATATTGTCAGTGCTTAACTCAGTTATACAACACACCGCAACAAACGTTCGCTGTTGTAATAATGATACTGTTTCATATGTAACAAAGTGCATGGTTCTCTCCGTTGTGGATACCTAACTGGAGTAAATACAACAACAACTTTAATTTATTTCACTCTTACAACGCACAACTGCACGACTCCAATATCCACGGTCTAGAGTCCAGTTATACGCTCGTTTATCAGTCAATTATACAACAACAGTAGGCCTACAATAGTTCAACAGAAATGCTCTACAAGTCAGGCATTGCCTGCTGCCACACCCACTGTATGTTATTAGGCTGACTTTCACACCTCCAAAAACAATCAGTTCATAACACATACTGAAAACTTCACCGATGTTTTTTTGATATTTTGTGATATTTGCGAATCTACTATTACATGTTGCTGTTTAACACGTTAGCGATAAATCGGTGTATCTGTCATTTGATGGTGCCTAACTGTTATAAGTGTAGAAGGTTGGCGTGCTGCATCATGCTGCTTAAAATTGGAATGGAAATCTCGCTGGCCTTGACGAGGAATTAATTAAAACAGCTGAGCGGAGAAACAAGGACGAAACCATCCAGGATGTGTGACAATGCTGCAGCAATACGTCGTGCCATCGGAGCATATAATCTTGTTCGATCACGATAGAAGCAATTTCATAAGCTAAGTGCTTAACATTGTTGATGTGGTATGACGTCTACTTAGGATTACATTCCTAGAAGGAATGTCAGTTATCTTGATACCTACCATGTACCATGCCTTGTTGGTATGAGCGGGTTATTAGGTTTATTGATTGTTTGGTGAAGTACCTTCTTGGTACATTCACAGCTGCAGGGTATAGGTATTTATACTGTTCTATGATATTGTCACCCTCTTTCAGTCTCTTTACGATTCATACTAACTGTCTATCTTCAACTTCTCATACATCTGGTCGTCCGATATAATGGTGATAACTCTATGTTCATCTGTGTCCGCCACCGCAGTGGCTTTCACCGTGTCTGCTAACATAATCTTGACGCTCTGTTCTTTTTTCAATTCTGCTACACCAAGCCCCTCTTTTCCGATGATATTCGGCTTCTGTAACTGCAAATTAACAGCCACCAGATATATAAGTGTGTTTGCTTCGTCTATGGCCAGGTAACTACATGTTTGCTTTGTGGCTATGGTGGATTCTTCCACCGGTAGTTTGTATTGTGCTACCACTTTAAGCATTTACCAAGTATCCTGATGTCATCGTCGTTTAGCTTGTGCGTTGATATGTTCACCACCCATTTCTTGAGTTGTGTTCCAGTCAGGTCGATGTGAATGTCATTCACCACTGTCTTTGTTCTTAATCACTTCAGTGTGTATTCATGTCAGTCTGCTTACTTTATAAATGTAAAACTTACTCCCGCAAACTCTCGTCATATGCGAGAACATTATGTCGGCAACTGTTCGTCGATCTCGCGCGATTTCGCCTCTCTTCGATCCTGTAATCACCTTAGCTTTTTGTTAATTAGGCGAATCCGTTCTATAAAATAGTGTTCTGTTTTCTTGGAAAGTCCTTCGCATTCTGTGTCTTAATGACCAATTTCTCCTTTAGGCTGAGAGGGGAAAAGGTTTTTTTTGTCACATCTCTGCCACTCTATTTATTTTTTAATGTCTATCTTCGTGTGGAAACCATGCTATAATACGAAATATATAAATGTGTACCCACTGGTTTACCGCAACCGTCGCCTCCAGATGTTAGCACCGTTGGCAATTGGTATAAATATTGCATATTTTCCTTAGCAGAAACTCAGCACGGGCTGAAAGCCCCAGTCCACATTAACTGGATGTCTATGGCCTACATTACGATCTTTGCGATTTTAAGCTCTGCATTCATTGTTGCATTCTAAATGAATCGGTGCATGTTTGAGTACACCATAGACCTCAGCAAGTTCTCTAAATATATTGATGACGCATAGTTTTCGTAACATTTCTAGACCACGTCCTCCAGGAATTTGACACGAGATTCAGTGCAATCATATGGGAAGCTGTGCTGGGCCTGAAGCTACAACCCAATAACGTAGGCAAGCTGACAGATGCTAACACAACGGACCTCCAAGAATGCTATTGCAATGACCTGCCATCACCTGCGTCCATGCCAGCTGAAGAAAAAATGGGATTCGTCAGAAGTTCGTCAGAACAAAGCCCCATAATCTACAGAAAACGATGAGTGCAACATGTTTCCGGATCTGTTCCGCATTTTCAACTTTCTGGTGCCAATATCGGTTACAAGTGGGGTGTAGCTAATTCTGCACTCAAATTGGTAAAACCCGTAATGCGGAGCACCATGCGTTGGTGCTACTTCATGAATATAAGGACACCTTACTCGATATCCAAGCAATTATTAACAAGTACAGCAAAAAGCATTCAAGAAGAATACTTTTCATTAATCCTTCCTTTATCTGGTTTTGTTTTGTTCATTCAATTAATATGATGACAGAACTATCGACGGTGGTTCAGAGATCATCTACCAGAGACAGAGGTCTGCTGCGACCACAAACAGAAATAGAACACCCGCTAGTAAAAGGGAGATGATTAATGATGTAACTCTATAGCTGCAACACAACACCTCCCCCTCCCCCCCCCCCATCCGCCACTGGCACTGACTGCTGATTCTATTTTCCGCGATAGTCCATTCGGATTAGCGGAGCCCATGGCACTGCATATTCTTCAACTAGTGCTTAAAAACAGGTTCAAGTCACTGAGAACAGTGCCAGGCACAAACAGACACGAGGGAAATTGCCGCGGCAGCAGTGGTGCACTCGTGACGTTTCTAGGCCAGATCCCAGTGCACGAATCAGGCACCAGACGACAGAAGCCGCCTCGCCCATAATTAAGCAGTCAAACCCGGGTGTTATAAAGGCAAGCCTGGATTGGTTGTAAACGAAACTTCTCGAAGATGAACAGTACAATTAAAACTGCATCACTTACCGACTGACTGTGGAACAGGACGTGCGTCTAAAACGAGGAAAGAAACGATTTACCAGAGGTCAGTAAACACGACTAACTTCTTCACGACTCGTTGGCGAGAAAAACAGAACTGGGCCGCCAGCCTCTTTCTCATCCCTGGTGGGAATGTTTATGTTTTAGCAACACGGAAAGATCCCGACTCATACCATTTACAACTCCCTGTGCAATTAAATGTGTCTCAAACTAACATGCTTCACAAATATAAATATTTCGTTCACGAACAATTCCCTTCTTGAACATAAATATCCAACATCACAACTGCACACGTTTCCCTGCCTTACGTTATTTGTAATATTGACTATAAACAGATGTACGACTAACAAAAATCTGTTCATGGTTTATATTGACACTAACGCATATATATTATGCACCCCCTTCAGACATCCAATGACTGACTCCACGCTCAAGTAAATCCAATATATAACAACAAATACCAAATTCATTCAACAAATTACTGATACATGAATGAATAAACTGCATGTTCTGTGACAGGGTCAATGTCCCAAAAAGTATACAATTTATCAAAATCGTGTCTTTTGTCTCTCAGAAGGTGACTTTTAAAGTTAGGTTTAAATAAATTTCAACATGGATTGCCCACACCAAGAGCTTTCTAGGCATAAATGTTGTCCTTCTCTATAATGTTAAATCAGGTTAAAAAAACAAGACAAGCCAAAAATGGCAACAATAGCATGTCCATTTGAATTTCCAAATTTGGAAACACTACCACACAAAAACATTATTGTATTTTTTGTTTCTGAGTACACAGCGCAGTTGAGGTACGTAAAAATCCTGTCTAAAAACGTTTGACGGTGTTGTTTTTTAAGCGACCACTTTTTGCGTCTCCATCGTCACCGGTTTATAAGAGTCCACCATATTTATTTATGAATGTTATTAATATACTTAGAAAAACGTTCCCTTCATACACTGATAAAGACGGAATTCTGAAAAAAAATGTATAGGACTAAACTTAAATGTAAGGAAAATATGGTGTGTTAAAGTTAAAACTTATGGAATAGCGTTTTAAAGGGAATAACAACACCGACAAATTAATTAGATTTCCCCTCGCTTATCGGCAAGCTTCGACGTGACGTCACTGATGATAAGGAAGCGCTATGAGACTGTGACTTTCCATTCATTCACCGCGCTGTTGGCAGCGTCATAACTGTTTATTGTGCGACATTTGATTATAATGCAAACAGTAGTAAGGATAAAGTAACACGGAGTTGATCTAAGCTCCCTACGGAGCAAACTTTGCTTCAAAAAACCGAACGCCAAGCCGACGAAGCACAACCGGCTTTGCTCGCTTAGAGACAACTTGTTTCGACTGCGATCCGGACCAGAGAAGGTGCAGCCCTGGTACTGGTGCTAAATCTCTTTGAAAAAGGATGACATTATTCCTAGTAGTAGACGCCACCAATCTGTAGAACAGGTTACACCTTCTAAGGATTCCTATTAAGTTTTCTTCCTCTTCCTTCGTGTCAATTTCCTCGGACGTTATCGTATCACACCTGTTTACACGGGCTATGACTACTCCTAACGTCTGGTGCCTGGGGTGATGGGATATGAAATTCAGATACTGGTCGGTGTGGGTCTTCTTTCGGCATACTGTGGACACTGTCATCTTCCTCCCTGGTACGTTTTGCATCGAGGAATGACATGCCGTTGTTTCCTTCTTCCCCTCTTTTGAATGCTATGCAACCTGTGTGGTCGACAGTGTTCATATGCTGTTGTAATTCCTCTACCTTGCCTGTGTGTACTAGACAAACGAACACCACATCATCCATGTACCGCTTCTAGTTCCTTCGCTTGCAAACATCTGGGGTCGTGGCACTGATTTTTTCTCCAAGTCATCCATATATAAGTTCACAACAATGGGGATACTAGACTGCCCGTGGCTGCACCAAACTTTTGTTGGTAAATTTATCCTCCAAATTTGAAGTACGTAGTCTCCGGTACGAATTTCAACAACTCCATGATGTTATCTTCTTTGAGGTTGGTTTTCTTTTTAAGTTCTCTAGTCTTTCCCTGATCACTTCACAAATTTCTTTAATAGGTGTTTTCGTGAACAGTCACACAATATCATATAACATGAAAGATTCTCCTTCTCTCACTTTTAGTCCTGTCATTTCCTTCACCAGTTCTTTTGAATTCTCCGTGTAGTGTTATGTATTTCCCACTAGGGGTTGTAGCATGTTAGCTATGTTTCCCACTAGGGGTTGTAGCATGTTAGCTATGTTTCCCACTAGGGGTTGTAGCATGTTAGTTGTGTTTCCCACTAGGGGTTGTAGCATGTTAGCTATGTCCACACAACCACCGAAAACTATATCATAGACTGGGAGGGAGTAAAAGTGGTAGATAGCGAATCACACAGAAGGAGAAGACTCGTGAAAGAAGCCAAATGGGTACACAAGACCAAGACAGCAATAAAACAAGACGAGGGCAATTACGAACTTCCTCGTGTGTGCGATGACGTCATCCAACGTCGTTTTACTGATGAAGTCGTCTTCATAAGACGACGAACATTTCTACAAAGGCAAACACAAGTTTGGATATATAAAAATAACCATTTCAACATGAAAACGAACTACCCTGAGAAATGTTCCCTATTAAAAAAAAGTTTCCAGTCAAATGTCATGTTGTACCTTTTGTTTATTATGTATGTATACTAGATAATTCTAGAACATTTTCTTATGTCCCTGCCATTTAAAATGTTCAAATTGTTTATAATATTTTAATTTTCATCGGTGACGCTGGACACATGACAAGGTCCATGTTCTTCGACTTCATGTAACTGTTATAAAAACTAATTCATATTAGAGTTTGATACTTTTGGAAAATATACTTCATTATTATATATATATATATATATATATATATATATATATATATATATATATATATATATATATATATATATATATATATATATATATAAAAAAGACAACTTACGTTTTTTTAATAATACATTTAATTTTTGACCTGCTACAACACCAATTGTACACTTTTTGGGGACATTGGCCCAATGTCATGGGCCAATCGTCCTAAGCATCGTCCTAACCATCTTTCTCATTGGCCGATTTTTTGTCTTGTGAGTCACATCTCAGGGAGATAGTTAGTGTCAGTGGCGTATCTAGGATCTCACAAAGGGGAGGCCAAAAGGGGCAGGCTCAGTCATCCATTACTACCATGGGCCACCGAGGTACCGGGCGTTGAAGTTGGAGTCATGACAGAGCCCGTACTACCAGGCTCCCTTGAACTGGGAGGAATACAGTGTGTGCAGCTCAGGCCTGGAAGGAATAAAGTGTGAATTGCCACAAGGGTCTATACTTGGCCCTAAGCTATTTATTCTCTGCATCAATGATATGTGCAATGTTTCAAAATTGATCAAATGCATTATGTTTGTAGATTACACAAATATATTCTGTTAAGCAAATAAAATAAATCAACTTATGGGGATGTGGGGTAACGCCTATTCTACACATTTACAATGTATAATTATGTTGCAAAAAAGGTGATTCGGCTTATGTACAATGCACAAGGTTGTGACCATACAAAAGCTATAAAGCACATACAAATAAATTGCCGTCAAATATCCAAAACTTATTTGTAATGCATACGAAGATTTATATGGCACTAAACTACTTGAATGTCAGCATAAATAATATTACATCGTTGAACTATCTTGCAGCATATTATGGGAAAAAATGTTTTATGCACAACATGTTTAGTAATTTACATATTCCGTAGTTCAGTATGCACTGTGTATGCAGTGTGCATTGTTACTGGACAAAGTGCATGTTAATAACTGCGAAGTTGAAGTGGGCCCGGATTCTAGACAAGTGCCATCCATCGTTGGACCATCTAGTAATTCAGGCCTGTATTTTAGTACCCCAGCAAAAACTGAACGTCAAAAATTATTGATATTGTATTATGTTTTTTCTGCGTCACATATATTGGCGGAACTATCGGTGTATTTGTTACGTAAAACAGATCTATATATCATCAGAATGAACAATGAATGAAGAATATTCTGGTGATGTCTATATGTGAATTACATTAAAAAAATAAACTACATAAAAAGTGCCGCCGCGAGGTCGATTCAGTCACAAATGCGACTATATCTCGCCTGTCACCAGCGAACCACCAGATGGTTGTGATGATTGTACATGTTGTCTTCCCGTCCTAGTTTAGTAGTACGTCAACTTAGGCCATTGTTGGTATTAATTAATCAGTAATTATTTGCTAATTAATTTACAACTTATTAATTACTTAACATGTTTTTAAAAACAACATTCCATGAATATATGGCACATGAACAGCATGTGTTCACAATCATCTATATGCTCGGTTTTAGCTGTGTTGCCAAAAGACGTCTGAAATACTAAATAATAAATAATAAAATAAATGAAATACTAAATAATAAATAATAAAATAAATGAAATACTAAATGGTCCAATGACATTCTACCGGATCCCCAATCTGCCCACAGGAAATTATTTCCTTGTCATACGTTTCTGGAACCCAATTTCGAGTGTATCTCCGTTTCATTTGACTGTGCTATTTGTAGTTTCTGCTTTTGTGACACAGTTAACCCAGTTATTAACCTTTGAGCAATAAGTGAAGTTGTCGCGGCATTTCCTGTTTAGAACCTGCACAGAATCCATGTACAAATGTGTGCGTTCGTGTGTGCATGCGTGAGAGTCAGAGCGTGCAAGCGTGTTGCGTATTAATAGGATAAGTAGTATAAATAAATGAATACATTGATTTATTTATGCTACAATCACCTCTAGTATAATCACCTGCTGTTCCGCTGTACGCTCTAAATGAAAGTCGCAACCGCGAAGTTCGAGTAAACAGCATACCTGGTGGCGTTCTCGAAGTCTCCCAAATCGATTCTAAAGGTGTACTTTGCTTGCGATGTTAGGTCATGCAGGTTACCATTGCCTGAAAATATGTATATTAAAATTACACAACAAACTACGTCATCATCATCAACGTGATAACAATGGTATTTAAACGTTGATTTAATGTTAACTAATTTATCTTCAAAAAGTAAATGAATTAACACTTAGTTCGAATCACATAATGCATTCAGACGACCCATTTAACGTGAGTCATTTTCAAATTAGCGTACATTTTGTGTCTTCGCTGTTTTCATTAGATAATCAATCTATATACATTTGTTTCTGGTGCGATGCCTCACATTAAATCCGTGATGAACAATTTTAACGATATATAAGCGGAAAACCTTTCGTCAGTTTGGACCGAAAACATCAAAATGTCACTAGTGTTATGTGTCTGCGGGTCGACGTGTCATATTACAACCACAAATGTCACTAGTGTTATGTGTCTGCGGGACGTGTCATATTACAACCACAAATGCAAATCATTTGCTATGTAACATGAAACAAAACGAATGCTTCCTATTGCGGGAACACAGTCAATCCTTTGGTTATTTCACGGCCAAATCTCGATTTGTACACTCCATCAGATCCTATAAAGCACTTGGTAATAAATATCAACAGCCACTTCTTTCACAGGGATAAGCCAGTAGATGTTTGTTTACTTATGATCGATGCATTCATGTAAATGTGCCTCAATTCTCTGAAATGTGCGATAACTAAATACATAATGATGTAAATTAACAATGTTGTACTTCATGTTTTCATCTTTATTGGTGCAGTACATTTATTATGAGAACATTAATAAAACGGGAATTCAGGAATAAAACTTCCCATAAGGAAAAATTATATACCTCATCCCTTGTAATATGAAACACAACATGTATAACAATGATTTTATTAACAGCACATATTCGTCACAAACTCACATAAAACACGCATATAATTCCAAAAACAAAATAGAGACTATCGCCCAACTGACGTTACCATGCAACTTCTATTAATTGCTATTTGTTCTTTGGTTTTTGCAAGCTGTCGTGATAAATCAATACGGATATAATATTTGCATAAAACAGTCATATAATGGCTTGTGGAATTCGGGAACAAAACTTGCGATAAGGAATAATGATATACGGATATAATATTTCCATAAACGCTCATATAATCATGGCTTGTGGTGGACGCAGCAGCAGGAAGATGAGCAGTTGTTCTGGCAGAACCTTGCGACGATATCGAAACACTCTCTTTGTCATAGTTCTACTCACTGGATTATTTTTAATGCTTAATACAAATTGTTACTGATTTGATGTTATGTTCTATTGCTATTAGTCATCAAACGCGTGTTTGTTTGCAGTAGCGTATTTGCGGGCATTGGGTCATGCCCTATGGCTTAAGGTGTTTGATTTGTTTCCGTAGTTGTCCATTTCGCCGCTAGATGGTAGCATGGCAAACTAATGGGTGACTAAGATTGTCCCCTTTGCCACCCCACCCCGTAATCGTAATATCCCCAATGCAGGTTTTGGTTCAGTTGAAACATTAGAAACCCCTAGAAACTTAACATCACAGCATATGTGCTAAGATAAATGAAAACTTATATATATACATATATATATATATATATATATATATATATATATATATATATATATATATATATATATATATATATATAGTTAGTTAAGGAGCAGTGTAGGTTGGACATGAGAAACTACTCTTTCTCGCAGAGGGTGATAAATGAATGGAACAAATTGCCAAATTAATGCTAGTAGTGTGAATATGTTTAAAATAGAATTGACAGATATCTGATAAGGGCGGGCTACACATAGATGAGAAAATTGTTGGACTCTCGATAAGCCAATAACTTCTTTGTCCACTTGCCATCTGGAACTTGTTGTTTAGGATGGCAATTTTGTTAAATTGATAGTAACAACCACGTGACGGGGCGATAATATGGGATATATATATATATATATATATATATATATATATATATATATATATATATATATATATATATATATATATATATATATATGAGGGACTTGAATGTTATATTATAATTATGTTAGTCACGTAGGTTTGTGAGCAAAACAAATTGGTTGAACAGTGCAACCCGTTGGTTTGTACATGAACAATAACTGTATATATATATATATATATATATATATATATATATATATATATATATATATATATATATATATATATATATATATATATATATATATATATATATATATATATATATATATATATACAGTTATTGTTCATGTACAAACCAACGGGTTGCACTGTTCAACCAATTTGTTTTGCTCACAAAACCTACGTGACTAACATAATTATAATATAACATTCAAGTCCCTCACCCTATGTACACACAAACATTCAGTTTCTCATTTAGCTCTTCAACCATTTCAGTCTATTCAAAGCCGTTCAACATTAATTTTGTTTGGTGTAGTTTACTGCACCAATGCTGTCGCAATATTTCTTCCTATTCAAACAGCATGTCATACTTGCCAACTGCCTAATAATTAAACAATAATAAATGTTATACATATCAGTTGTCATTTGAATATCAAAGTATCCATTAAGTCGACTATTCGATGAATACGTTGCATTCTTCAAATTTAAGATATAGTTCTGAAATATCCACATTCATGTCTTTCCGCGCTTGTACGAGCGAGTTTCACAAGTAATGTGGTAATTTTATTTAATTACCCTCCAAATACATTGGGAAGAGATACATCAATATTTTAAAACTTGCTACAAAATAAGCAAAATATTTGTATCGGCTTATTTAGAATACAACAGATTAGATTTGTGTTCAAAATGCTATTCTTGTGAAGCTCAATAATATCGTGTGTAGACTACAATAATAGAATGTTCAATGAGAAAGCATTGTTGGTGCGATGTGCTAATTATAAAAGAGATTACATATGTTATAATATTCTCTAATTCTATGTTACGTGAATGGAATACACTTATTGAATTAAACACGTGCAGTGACAGACAGGAGTACACTGGACGTTGGTTCAAAGACAAAACAAACACTACAATAATTGAATACAGACATGTGGCTACTCCCATATAGCCCGCGACAGTTGGGTGACATTACGCACACAGTTAGCCGAAAACAATGTCGATTTTGGTGTCGTCGATGCCAGTATCCAGAGTTCTGATGGATAAGGCAGCACCTGTGGACCTTTCTTGTTGTTGCACACAACGCTAAGTCGTTTCGATGATCACCCACGCTGAAGGACTGCTTGTAGCATCTCCTCTGGAAGGAACAAAAAGGCATGTAAATACAACTGTCATATTATCGCCCCGTCACGTGGTTGTTACTATCAATTTAACAAGATTTAACAAAATTGCCATCCTAAACAACAAGTTCCAGATGGCAAGTGGACAAAGAAGTTATTGGCTTATCGAGAGTCCAACAATTTTCTCATCTATGTGTAGCCCGCCCTTATCAGATATCTGTCAATTCTATTTTTAAACATATTCACACTACTAGCATTAATTTGGCAATTTGTTCCATTCATTTATCACCCTCTGTGAGAAAGAGTAGTTTCTCATGTCCAACCTACACTGCTCCTTAACTAATTCTGCTTTATGTCCTCTGGGTTTACTGCCTTCTTTAAGTTTGAAGAACATATTCCTATCAACATCCTCATAATCGTTAACTATTTTAAACACTTCTATTTGGTCTCCTCTTAGTCTCCTGGTCTCTAGTGTTGTAAAACCACACTGTAATAAGCGGCTTTCGTAACTAAGGTTTCTCAATTCTGGAATAATTTTAGTTGCTCTTCGTTGTATTCTTTCTAGCTTGTCTATGTCCTTTTTTACGATACGGCCTCCATACTTGAATACAATATTACAACTATGGTCTAACCATTGCTTTGTACAGGGGTACAATTAGCTGTTTCTCCTTATACGTGATAGTTCTCCTAATTAGCCCTAGAATTTGATTTCCTTTCGAAGCAGCAATCCGACATTGCTCTGAAACTTTCATGTAAGCACTAAATGTTATTCCTAAGTCATTTTCTTGTGTGGTTCTACCTAGTACAGCGTCCCCCATTTTATATTTTATTTTACACGTTTCCATGTCCTATGTGTATGCATTTACACTTCCCAAAATTGAAAAACATTTGCCATTTTTCTGACCATTTAACTAATTTATCTAGATCATCATGTAAACGTTGTTTATCTGTAACATTAATAACCTTTCTGAATACTTTTGTGTCATCTGCAGTACTTTGCTAGATATGTCATCTTCCAAATCATTTGTACATATTAAAAATAGTATAGGGCCTAATACTGATCCCTGTGGTGCCCCACTCAGAACAGATTTCCAGTTTGAAATCTTACCATCTACTATTACTCTCTGTCTTCTGTGTGTAAGCCACTCTTCTATCCAGTTGATTACATCATTATCTATACCATGGGCTTTTAGTTTAAGAAATAATCTTTGATGTGACACTTTATCGAAAGCTTTCTGAAAATCTAAGTAGACAAAATCCACTGGTGACACGTCATCTACCCACTTGGTAATTTCTTCCAAAAATATAAGAAATTGGTTAGATATGCCCTTGCTTTTAGGAACCCATGTTGAGATGTATTTATTAATTTATGTTTTACAGGGAATTCCACCATGTTGTATCTACTTAATGTTTCGAGTAATTTACATACAACTGATGTTAAACTCACTGGCCTGTAATGTTCTGGCTTGTTCCTCGATCCCTTCTTAAATAGCACCGTAATGTTTGATTCTTTCCATTCTGAAGGAACTATTCCTTCTTCTATGACAAGTAAAACAATTTTGCAAGTGGTGTACTAATTTGCTCAACAATTTCCTTAAGCAGTTTTGGTGGTATCCCATCAACTCCCGGTGATTTATTATCTTTCATCTTCTTAATTGTTTTTGCTATCATTTCAGGAATTACAAATAACTGCCCCAAATGTTTTGATTTACTGCCCTCAAATTTAGTAAATGGAACTGGAAGTGAGCTGGTATCTTCTGTGGTAAAAACTGAGCTGAAATACTCAGTTAGGACCTCTGCCATTTGAAACCCGTCTGAAATTATGTTTCCACTGTTGTTTTCCAGTGGTCCGACCTTATCTCGAACATTCTGTTTACTCCTTACATAAGCATAGAGACTCGTGCTGTCATTTTTTATATTACCTGCCAATGTTTTTTCAAACGTACTTTTAGATTTGCTAATTACAGTTGTAGCTAGGTTAAATGCCTCTTTGTAATTTGTTATCTGTCGGCTGTCACCTATGTCAGATTGTGACAGCCGACAGAGAGCAGTTGAGTGTCGTATGGTACTCTTTATCAAGCAATGATTCCGTGACTATGATATTTGTTTATCTGGTGGTCCGGCAGATATAACTCATCACACGTTCGAAGGAAAATTTTATTAGTGCTAACATATATGATGATAATAATAATATTAATACCAATGGACACTTATGGTATGACTCGATGTCTTTGTCGGACGGAAACCAGCGACGTCACGGTTTTTTTTTGGTATAAAAAGATTGCTGGAGGGAATTGTTAATAATAAACCCAACCAAAGTTTGAGGATGTCAAGTTTTAAAATTACCTGAACCTTAACAAAGTTTAAGGATGTCATGCTTTAAAACTATCTGAACCTTAACAAAGTTTAAGGATGTCATGCTTTAAAATTACCTGAACCTTAACAAAGTTTAAGGATGTCATGTTTTAAAATTATCTGAACCTTAACAAAATTTAAGGATGTCATGTTTTAAATTTATCTGAACCTTAACAAAGTTTAAGGATGTCATGTTTTAAAATTACCTGAACCTTAACAAAGTTTAAGGATGTCATGTTTTAAAATTATCTGAACCTTAACAAAGTTTAAGGATGTCATGCTTTAAAATTATCTGAACCTTAATAATGCGGAGCAGCAGCTAAGAAACGCAATTTCTTATCACGACAACACGTGTTAATCACGGCAATCGAGAGCCACCTAGCTAACATAATATTAGCTTCCTACCTGATCTGGCAATAAGTCGTATGGATTTTACGTTGAAGATCCACTTGTGGCCGGATATCTGGACAACTGCTCGTCCGTTTGTGATAACCCTCGACACGATGCCAGCCGATCCAAGAGCCTACAACAGTGCGAATGTCGCAGTCCAACGGAACAACGAAGGCTCAGCATGCTAGTACTTATTTATAGAATGGCACCACAATTTGATATCATGAATCAACGCACTAATGGCCGCATACAAATGTGAACGTAAGTCATGCCGGCATTGAAACTATAAAAGACAAATATAGGGTATTATTCTACCACAACCAAATTGTGTACGGTTGTTCTACTCTTGATCTTATATTGCTAAAAGTCATAAGTTAAGCTGGATCTGACATATAGTTATACATTAGTTATACATTAGTCAAACTGTTTGATGGCACGGGCACTTTATATGCTTCATGAGCTTTACTACAAACACAAAAAATTTATATTTAAATTGTAATATGTTCATTGTTTGCTATATTGATGCGTATATGCCATATACAGCAGATCATGCTAGTTAAAATAATAATAATAGTAACGAAGAAGAACGGAAATAAACATATAAAAGAAGGCGACACTGAAATTATGAATGTATATTTGATGAAATTATTTCAGTCTTCACCTCCCGCATTTTCTCGTTCCACCCTCCGTGAGCCGAGTCCTGCAGAGCCTTGACCTTCGCATAGGAGTCGAGCACCAATACGAAATCGCCATCTTGAATCGCCATTGTGGAAGTGTCAACGAACGTCAGTAGTTTGGGATTGAAGAACCACCTGATACAAGGAACACACACAAACAAAAGACATAATGAACTGATTTGGGAGTTTTCAACAAGACTGAACAAAAGTATTATTGAAATCACCCAGCTATTGCCATAATACGGACAATAAACCTCGATTGTCTATATTCCAAATTTTTTTCATTTATGAGTTCACTCGGCTAGCATCTAGTTAAGTCACAAATATGTTTGCTAAACCGTATTTGGCTTCGATCTGTGGAACTATATTGTTGAACACACAATGTTGTTACTGTGATGAAACGTTAGAAAAGTAAGATCAGAAATTAAAGTGTATAGCTTTCAGCGAGGCCATTTGCCAGAAATGGACAGGCACAAAGGGTGAGACAGAACTACTGTAATGTGACATACATACTGAACCGTTTGTGAGCAAGTGTGTGTGTGTGTAACTTAACATGATCGCCAACTCGCTTTCTCCGAGAATCCACCCTGCATTCAGCGCCCTTACACTTGAATTTCTGAACAATCAGTTTACTGTAAAGGCGGGTAATTTTCACCGTTGCGCCATCTGGCGAACAGTTTAATTACATTACCATTAAAAGTATACAAATCTGATTCGTAAATTGCACAAAGGGAAATGTACTAGTGCAATCACCGACTCACTTGGTGTGGTTGATGCATTCCACCATTACGTCGCCATCCCCGTCAACCTTGTTCACGATGGCTTTCAAGCCAAGAGACTGGAATTGAACCCAATGGTGTATAGAATATACCGTAATGGCGCTGAATGAAATGAATGACAGATTGTGAATGTAATTGGTACAGAACTAGACAAAGGGGAATTAACGGAATTATGTATTACGGTACAAGAAGAGCCGATGTTGAAAGGAATTGCGTGACGGAAACAACGCGAAGAAATGCTGTGAGATTACCTAAGCGAGTGGCCCACGTAATACCAGCTATGGCGACTCAGATACAAACCCACCGAAGCCATGCGCGAGTTCCATCCGCCGTGTCCTTCCTGCAATTTCTTCGCCTTGTTCTCGTCCTTATCGATTATGACGACGTCATACCTGTGAACACACGAACGAGTCGTGTTGGCAACAAATCCGTCTGTCAGTGCTGTTTGCTATCAGAAGCATGAGCATGAGGCAGAGTGCACACACCGATGCTGCCCAACGGCGACGTTTGCAACGTAGGTAGGTGTATACAACTCATACACACACACACACACACACACACACACACACACACACACACACACACACACACACACACACACACACACACACACACACACACACACACACACACACACACACACACACACACGCGCACACACACACACACACACACACACACACACACACACACACGCACACACACACACACGCACACTCACGTGCACACACGCAGGCACATATACATTCGCACGCAAACACTACACGAAAGCACGCACGCACACTCTAACAGATACACAGACACACACGCCGCGCACACAGAAACAACCGTGAATGTGACGCTTGTCACGTCTGTCATTGGTCACGTTGATAAGTTAATGCTCCAACTGTACGTTAGTTTCATCAACGGCATCATATAAATGTTGAGCATAATCGAACACAGACGACCGCAAGGTCAACAACTATACTATCACTTCCATTTCACGTCATGTCATAGTTAATTCAGCTGCAATTCGCGGGATGGCACAAAAAGAACTTCATCGAAACCATTTCGCTGCATAAACAACTAGTGCTGTATAATAGAATGTCACCTTTTGAAGGCCTGCGATGAAATATCATCCTCTTGATCCGTCGTCCCGACACACGATTCCAGCATGGCTGGATTGTACGCCCATCTGAAGAAACATTAACAAAATTACGTCGTCACATCATCATGGTGCACACGACTCCGTCAATGCCGGAATGTATGATGATCTGAAGGAGAGTAACATAATTACGTCGTCACATTATCATGATACACACGACTCCGCCAAGGCTGGAATGTATGATGATCTGAAGGAGAGTAACATAATTACGTCGTCACGTTATCATGATACACACGACTCCACCAAGGCTGGAATGTATGGTGATCTGAAGGAGAGTAACATAATTACGTCGTCACATTATCACGGAGCACACGACTCCAACAGGGCGTGATTATAGCCATCTGAAGGACAGTAACATAAGTATGTTGTCACATTGTCAACTAGGACATCTACAACGAGGCCGAATGTGGTATTAATAATGAAGATTGTGTTGGCAATTATGAAGATGACATATACTGTGTACATCATGACGACTATAACAATACTAATACAACGTACACATCCACGCACACATACGTAGATGCATACACATAATTCTTTCTTACCTGAGTTGTAGCAACACAATTATCCAGATATTCTCACATCAGACATACTCACATTTGGCCATCGGAGAACTGCACTTTGACGACGTTCAGTAGTTTTTGTTTGACGACACCGGTTTTGCCGAGATACTGATGGAGAACAGTAATTATCATCAATAGGCTTATAAATAACATTACATTTTATCGTTAATACCGTAAGAATAACATATTAAGTATAACACAATCTATGAAATTAACATACCTTATATCTTAAAATGGTAATATTGCCAATCGTACGATTGTGTTGCTTATTGCCACAATACGCATACAAATGTTCTTTACACCTAAGAAACTGAATTCTGCACATGGAAGTAGAAATGTTCTGACCTATCAGATACGATTTAAGATTTTTAAAATTCGAAATTATTTCCCCAGTGATTGTACATCTTCTGCTGCAAGTATTGGAGTCTGGAAGTGCCACAAAAATTTGTATTCCACCTGCGTTGTGCCAGCTCAAAATCATGCCATTACCGAAATAAACTTAGTATGTGTGAAATCACAGTAAAATACGGTGCATGCGCCTTCGCACCGATTTACATTGTCGTATAAACCAAATATTCCACCAGTTTGTTCGAGGCTCGAGAAGACAAGAGGAGGAGTAATGATGCTTCGCTGCACGCACCGATGCTTCTGAGTGTATTTATCTGGCTAAGAAACAATGACAAAAAGACGTACTATATGTATGTGTCAGTGGTTCGTGTGGCCTAGATTTGCCAACACGTCACAGCGACAAACAACGGTAAATACAACACCTTCTTCATGCCGCTGTTCCAGCCGCCGTGATCTTCCTGCAGACGAACCGCTTTCGACTGGTCGCTGTCAACTCGCACTTTTTCACCCACGCCGAACTTCTGCAATGAACGAGAGCCAACGAGACGATGCAGGACAGTTGGTATTGCTTTCACCGATGCCTCGGTGAGCCAAAAATATTATTAAAATATGCACATCTTCGAATATATTTTATAATTTTCAAAAAATGTGACATACATTGTATACTAAATTATGTGGATATGTCCTTAGATAACGTTAAGCCGCCTGGAATCACGAGCGCACGCACGCACGCCGGCACGAACGCACCACACGCTCTCTCTCTCTCTCTCTCACACACACACACACACACACGCACGCACGCACGCACCCACACACGCACGCACTCACCACACATACATATGACAGACCAATAGGGCCATAAACACGGTAAACGTTACGCGTTGAATTATACATCATCGCATTGAGATATCAACGCATTGAGATATCAACCGATGGGGACTCGGAGAAATTAACGCTTTGGATTATCAACCAATGAGGACTCATTTAGCTATGCTACAGATGGTGAAACGATGCATGTTAATCCAAAAAAGGCGGTAATTTACAGTAGTTATACGCTGGCAACATAATGTTCACCCAACGAGCACAAGAGCGACTACAGAGTAATTCTACTTCCGCGTTGTTTTTGGCACGATTTAAACGTACAGTCGATGACCGCCTCCACCTTGTCACAACCGACCACCTGCCGGCTTCAACTACAGCATAACCCGGTAAGCTTCATTCAATATTTTTATGTTTCCGTTTCAGCACACTGTTTCGCTTTGGGGAACCACCTGACCGCATAACACTGCATTGTGATTCACTTAGAAGGTTTGTTTTTAGATGCGCTATCTCAAAAACTTCAAAAGTCAGACGCGAGGAATCAGACAATTAAGGGGTCATACATCATAAAGTACGTCACGCTCAGGGGGTGGGGGTGTCCGGGCAGTGGTCGTGTCCGGGCAGTGATCGCGTCGGGCAACCGTTACGAAGCGCAACTAAGATTAACATTCGTCGGTTCACCATCTGATGCGTAGCTAAATGAGTCCTCGTTGGTTGATAATTAAACGCGTTAATTTCTCCGAGTCTTCATTGATTGATATATCAACGCGTAACGTTTACCACGTTTATAATCCTATCGGCCTGCCATACACACACTCACTCGCACACGCACACGCCCGCACATACACACCTTGCCTTCTCCTCCCGATCCGCTTCCCCCGAGCGCCTTCATCAGCAGCTCGAGTAACGAGACGATCTCCGTCCCTCCGCCAGAGTCCGCTCTCCTGGGTGCGTCGCTGGTTTTCTTCTCCACTTGCAGCTTCTCCCGCAGCGCTTCCTCGAGGAGGCGATTGGCGAGGGATTCCTCCTCCGTGCCACCGCCCGGCTGGTCATTGGTAGCCGTCACGTCGAAGGCCTTTCCCGGCGCGACTTGCTTTGCAGGGTCGAGACCTGGGGTAAAAACACGAAACACCGTGTGTGCTCCTTCTACCACTTATGTTCGACAACTAGTGTTCTAAAAAAAAGAGGAAACTCAGATCTGTATTTCAACAATAAAAAACCATTCCGTCCAGTGCGGTGGCTCAGCGGTTAGAGAGCCGGACTACTAGTCGAGTGGACTTCGGCTCGAGTCCACCTGCTGCTGTTTCAAAGGTTAGGCAAATTCTCTACCCTATCTTTCCAGTGTCTTTCGGAAGAGAGACTAAAAGCCGGTGGTCCCTTCTAACTGATATGTCTATGCGCTATGTCTATACACTAATATGTAACCTGCTGACGATTCCATCTCGCATGAGCTAGTGCAGAAGCGCTTGCTAAGTCTAACTACCTCGCATGAGGATACGATTGAATGAGTGATTTATCAAAAGTTCTGTATCAACATAACCTCATAATTGTCATAGAAAACAGTTATCCAAGGTACACATATTTATTACTAATATTAGTGCTGTCCCTTTGTATAGCGAATAGTAAATTAAGATAACACATTTATTATAGCTTTATCTAGAGCCTACCTGTAATTTCTGCCATGACTTGCATCACTTTAACGGCGCTGAGGCGGGACTTCGGGTCGTACGCGGCCATCTTGAGGATAGCGGCTTTGAGCTTCTTCAACGCAGAACTGTCAGAGTCCTGAATCAAGACGACGGTTGGTTGTGGTAGTCCTGGCATCGACACTGCACTCATCATCTCCATGCCAATGGGCATCATACCCATACCGCCACCTTCTGCAAACATGCACAGGATTTCGTTCACGGTTGGTTAGTTCGCGGTCCACCGTGTGGCGCCACCAACAAAGTGTTCGCATTTCAATAATCGTGTGTGCAGAGATGCAGAACTAGTGTAGTGTTTGAATTGTGTGTGTGTGTGTGTGCGTGCGTGCGTGCGTGCGTGCGTGTGTGTGTATATATATATATATAGGACCATGGGAGCAACGTGACACCTGTATTAGAAAATGGTCGACAGACGATAGAGCACCCCAAGATCTCAGTGAAGTAAAACACATTTCAGGTTGTCTAAGAGTGATTCTAAAAGACATGTCCAGCCCTGTCATTAACACACATACACACACACACACACATATATATATATATATATATATATATATATATATATATATATATATATATATATATATATATATATATATATATATATATATATATATATATATATATATATATATATATATATATATATATATATATATACCAGTCAATCTCAACTGATCATCGTCCCCAATACCATCAACTGAAATGAATTTAACAGAGATTTGCAAAAGATGCTGTATGTTTCGATATTTACTGACAAATGTAGATAACAATAATGATAATTATGTATATATTACACTTAATTTAGTTTGCCTCTGTATGGCAAATCACTGCCTTTATCCATAAATAATTTAATATCGTCACTTAGTGGAAAATTGGTTACGCGCATGAAATCCCCACAAATGCAATCCCACAATTCCCACAATTTCCCACAATTCACTATAAATGGCAGAGTCAGAAGAGGTGAGAGTGAGAAGTAACCAATGCCCTATCTAGTGACGAGAAAAGGTATACTAATTAAATGTTTTTTTTTCTTACCTTATCTCATCGCGGTATTATATGAGTGGTCCCTGTCTTACCTAGTCGCGGTATGATGTGAGTGGTCCCTGTCTTGTGCTGAATCATGGCGAGGAACGTCAGCCCGAGAGCAAAGACGTCGACAGAGGCAGTGTACGGTTTCTCTTCAAATATCTCCGGCGCGAGGAAGGCAGGGGTACCGGCCACAGTCGTGAACATACAGGTCGCTGCCGAACTCTCCGCCATCTTGGAGAGACCAAAATCGCTTAGCTTCGCCACGATCTTCCCTCCACCTACCGCGAATGAATGACGATATGTTGAATAGATAGTGGTGGTGGTGGTGGTGGTGGTGGTTGCTGTAGGTGGTGGTGGTGGTGGTGGTGGTGGTTGCTGTAGGTGTTGGTGCTGGTGGTGTTGGTGTTGTTGTGGTGGTAGTGGTAGTGATGGTGGTGGTGGTGGACGTGGTGGTGATGGTGGTGATGGAAATGGTGGTGGTAGTGGTGGTGGAGGAGGTGGTGGTGGTGGTGTTCGTGGAGGAGGAGATGTTGTTGTTGTTGGTGGTGATAGTGGTGGTGGAGGAGGAAGTGGTAGCAGTAGTAATAGGGATGGTGGAGGTGGATTGAGAGGAGGTGGTGGCGGCGGTTGGTGGTGGTTGTTGTTGCTGTAGGTGGTGGTGGTGATGGTGGTGGTGGTGGAGGTGGTGATGGTAGTGGTGGTGGTATGTTGTGGTGGTGGAGGTGGAGGTGGTGGTGGTGGTGGTTGTTGTAGGTGGTGGTGATGGTGGTGGTGGTTGTCGTGGGTGGTGTTGGGGTTGTGGTGGTGGTAGTGATGGTGATGTAGATGGTGGTGTTGTTGTTGTTGTTGGTGGTGGCGGTGGTGGAAAAGGGTTGTTCGTGTTGGTGGTGGTGGTCATCGTTGTGGTGGTGGTGGTGGTTGTGGAGGTGTTGGTTGAGGAGGTGGTGTTGGTGATTGGTCGTGGCGATTGGTGGTGGTTGTTGTTGTAGGCGGTGGTGATGCTGGTGGTGGTGGTGAAGGTGGTGCTGGTTGTTGTAGGTGGTGGTGTTTGGTGGTGGAGGTGGTGGAGGTGGTGGTGGTGGTGTTGGTAGTGGTAGTGGTAGTGGTGGTGGTGGGGGGTAGTGGTTGTGGTGGTTGGCGCTGGTGGTTGGTGGTGGTGGTTGTTATAGGTGGTTGGTGGTGATGATGGTGGTTGAGGTGGTGGTGGTGGTGGTGGTGGTGGTGGTGTTGGCGGTTCGAGGTGGTGATGGTGGTTGAGGTGGTAGTTGTGATGGTCCTGCGGGAGGACATCTAGAGGCCAGAAAAGGGAAACAAAGCACTGATAGCAGCTGCAAGAACTAATGCCTACACTCTCAAGATGAAATAGCTAAAAAGAACATCGTGAATAGACGAAATGAATGTATTATAAAAATGTTGCAACATGACTTACTTAATGTATTCATATGATTATTAGCAAACCTAGAAATTAGTCGCATTATAAAATTAGCTGCCAAAAATTATTAGATAAGCTTTTTTATATTACAGTAAAGCGTCAAAGAATGTGTTAAGCTGTTGCGCGAACACATTAACTATTAATAAAGTAGTTAGTACACATAATCATACATACACATAATCATACATACACATAATCATACATACACATAATCATACATATACATAATTATACATACATACACATAATCATACATACATATAATCATACATACACGTAATCATACATACACATAATCATACATACGTTCTCGGAACATAAGGACATTCGCGGGTTTTATGTCGCGGTGCACCACGGGAGGAGTCGCACTGTGCATGTGCGCAATGGCGCATGCGCACTCAAACATCAGTCGCAGCTTGTCATCAAGTCCCGGGTTCTTCTTGATGACGTAGTCGTTCAGGTCGCCTTCCTCGCAGAAGTCCATCACCATCCAGAAGGCCCGTTCCTTGTAGTGGAAGTCAAGTAGACGGATCAGGTTCGTGTGGTCCGGCAGACGGTCAAACTGTTTGATCTCCTGCATCGCGGTGAAGCCGTCCTCGTCCTTTTCTATCTTAATCCGCTTGATGGCCACCTTCTTCCCAGAGCGGGTCTCCTTGCCGCTGTAGACAATGCCGAAGCTGCCGCTTCCAAGGGTGTCGGCCAGGTTGGCGGTGTACGCTCCCAGTTTCAAGTCCCCCATTATTCGACTGTCTCGGCTGAGGACGTACAATGACATGGCGAACACTTGGATAATATGAATGCTCCGTGCAAGAAACAAACACATTCATGAATCTAGTCAATTTTTGTTCTTCCTTTCAAGTGCAACTGATATTTCATAACAAAAAAGACAGTATTATTATAACGAAAAATCAGCTATCACTTTTAATAATAATAATAACAAGAATGTTATTATTGTTATTATTAAAAGCGACAGCTTAAATGATGAATCATTTGAAAATAGTGGTGTTTGTTTGTGTACTTAGAATTCATTCACCACGATCTTGGTCGGGCTAATGTAATTTGTTGTATTTGATATATTTAGTACACCTTAATATCATCGGTATATAAATGTTAATCACAACAGCAGGCCGTACTCGTGCTATACTCCAAATTCTGCACCCAGAACGTTTAGTGGTAGCGCTTATTGTTGATGTGGCGTCACCTGGCGATCAAATTGAGGAGGAATTATAATTGATCGACAGGTGGCGCCACAAACCACATGTTCAGTAACCTCCTGATTATGCTGATATTACTAGCTGAGATTTTGTGCGTGTGTGTAACAAAAGAAAATCGGAGTTATGTGCACAACACGTAGAATTAACACTGTCGCCTGCCGCAAACCAAATAGAGATAAGTCCCTATCATAACATCAGTCCGCCGTTAAAGTGAGGGGTGTGGTTGGGGCAGGGGTCTCAACAACTACACCCTAAGGTAGGGCCTACGTGCAAATAATGCCTCTGAGCTCAGGTTCCTGAGGATATAGGCGCCATAGAAGTTAATTGTCTTACGTACTGCCCTACAGTGAAAGATTGAATGAAAGCTCATATCGCAATAGAAAGTTCACAGTTACTTAATATTGATGTTGCAACTCATAGAAAATGCAAAAATGTCATTTCTCAACCAAGCTCATTTCACCTATTGGTGATGACATTATTATGTGTTCAGTATATGGAACGTCTTACTAGTCAATCCTTTGGTAGCGAATCTGATCTATGCGAATTTATATAAATAAATTGCGGAGTAAGAACAACAATACGAATTGTTTATGCAACTATGTCGATGTCGACACCAAGATGGCGGCAATCAGTATCAAAGGTCAACATAAATTATACTTAGGCCTACCGCCATTAAGTACAACAAAATGCAACGTTGCTCACCCCTTGAGGATATCAGAGTCGGTTGTGATCCAAACTGAACTGTTCCGCCTTCTGTGGTGTTTGTGACCAGTCTGTTGTCGGTAAAAGTCCCAACGCGATTTGTGACGAAACGCACTGTCAGGGTTCACAGTTGGAGACTACACAACAGTAAATATACTTTCGTTTCAATAAGGAAGTCGTGATTCACGTGAACAACACGATTACAGCTTAGCCAATCGTCTCTGCAGAATAAGTTCAACTAAAAGGTTCACTGCTGCGCAAGCACAGCGTAATGTTTCCGTCCGACCACTGACAGCAGAACTACGCAGTTGAATATCTGTAAAGCCGCAACGCTGATGGTCGTTCCCCATTAAAACAAGTCGAGGCGGACTGCTAGTTGAAAGGTAAAATAGAAACGTGTCTCAGTTCCTATGTATGTTATTGTACTGTTAGTGTGCTGATTCTTGGAAATCACGGGAAGTGTTTGGTAACTTTACATTAGCAGTAACATGAAGATGGCCCCATTCAGTATAATGGTTTTGAAAGGTTATACAGGTCTTTTCTCGATGTGTTAAAACAAGTAGGTTTAAAAGGATTAACTAATGGACTAATGAAAGCGACACGTAAACGTGCGAGAAAACCAGAAAAACACTAAATTGCCGTGTTTGTATTGTTGTGTTCCAGTAACGCTGGTGCATTCACTACATAGGCTGGGCACAACCACGTTACTTGTCATCTTTGTAGGATAACTCTGCAACGACGCCAACACCGAGCAACAGTTCCAGCCGACATCTAATGATCGACGAAGCAACATTTTAATCGCCTAAAAATATTACAACCATAATGGGTACAACATCAGGAAAGAGTCCGGTATGTGTTTGAGTGCGTGCGAAATGAAGTGCGCATTTAGCATATTTGATCTCACCAGTCTCAGTCATAATGCATTGGCAGTTGGTGTTGTTGTTGTTGTTGGTGGTGGTGGTGGACGAGGAGGTGGTGGTAGTGGTGGTGGTAGTGGTGGTTGTGGTGGTGGTGGTGGTGGAGGAGGAGGAGGTGGTGGTTGTGGTGGTGTTGGAGGTGGTGGTGGTGTTGAAGGAGGAGGTAGTGGTACTGGTGGTGGTGGTGGTGGTGGTGATGGTGGTGGTGGTGATGGTAATGGTGGTGGTGGTGGTGGTGGTGGTGGTGGTAGAGGTTGTATGTAGTAGTGTTATAATTATTATTGTTGTTGTTGTTGATGTGTTTTTATTAATTTTGTTTATTTTGTAGAGGCGACACGAGTATGACCTGTCGGGCGCCACATTACGGACTGCGGCGGCGTCACGCCCTGCGGCTTCATCACGCTTCACTCATTCGGACAAAGGCGGTGCGATATCCATGAAGGAGAATGAGACGCGTCTGGGGTCGCACCTGGTCGATCTGAGCGACCTGCTCGGCCAGGGCGCATTCGGCATCGTCTACGCGGGCAGAGATGCCACTTCCGGTACGCCGGTCGCCGTCAAGAAGCTGGCGATCCAGCAGGAGGAGGACGGCAGTCAGGCGCTCGAGGAGATCAAGAAGTACTTGCGGATCCCTCCGCATGCCAACCTCGTCACGCTGCTCGACTACCACTTCAAGGACAACGCCTTCTGGCTCGTGCTGGAGTACTGCACGGACGGCAACATGGACGAGTACGTCTGCAGGTATGTTGGACGCAGTCACGTTCCGTTAAGCGTTCTTACTTACATACTCACATTATTTACAACTCGTTGTGTAATTGATGCCTAGAATGAGAATTTGGCTTTGTTTTGCCCTGGCATGTCAGGTGTATTTCTACTGGCTGATTGTTTCCGTTGTGTATTTCTGAATGCATACATAAATGCATGTATGCATGCATGGGTGCATGCCTGCATTGGTGCATACATACGTGCATGCATGCGTGTGTGCATGCATGCGTGCGTACATGCATACGTAGACAAACACATATTTACGTAAATGCATGTATCAATGTACACAAACATACACACCACTTAAAGTGTACACCACACATACATTTTGCAAATGCGTGCGTGTGATCGTGCGTGCGATGTGTGTACAACGGTGCATGTTTTAGATGATATGATAAGAAAGAACTATACTGTTTAAACATTTGTTAATTAAATCCGACGATGAATATAAAATAATTTTGAACGTTGTTGTCGTGTAGAAACGACCCGGATGAAGATACTCGATTCCGGTTCATGCTGCAATGTGCGCAAGGCATTGCACATATGCACGGTGCAGAATATCCGATGGTACATCGCGATATAAAACCCGGCAATATCATGCTAAGGTTGGTTTTCATTCATATTTATGCACACATTATACATGTGCGTGCGTGCGGGCGGGCGTGCGGGCGTGCGGGCGTGCGGGCGTGCGGGCGTGCGGGCGTGCGTGCGTGCGTGCGTGCGAGACTTTGTAGATACAGTAAAAACAGTAAAATATAATTAATACAGAACTGATTGAGAGCGGTGGAGGAATATTGGAATGAATGTTTGCTGGGTAAATAAGTAAATGGTTGGATGCATAGCTTGATGTCTTGGTGTAGTACGTTCTACTGTGATGAGATGTTGGAATATGCCGATTGAAATTGAAGTCACTAAGGAAGTCTCCGATCTATTCGCGCTTCGAATCTATGAACACACTATTACCGTCACTTCCACTGAAGCCCATGTCACTATCTCTAGTCGCGTCAGGGACCACCTAATGGTGAAGCTCACTGACTTCGGACTGGCAAGGGACTCGATGCTGGCGACGACGGCCCACATGACAACCAAGGCAGGAACACCGGGCTTCATGGCGCCGGAGATCCTCGAGGAGAAGCCGTACGACGCCTCCGTCGATGTGTTCGCCCTCGGCCTTGTCTTCCTGGCGCTGGTAAACCACAAGAAAGGAGAGGAGGTGCTCAAGCCTCGCATAGGTTCGTTAAGCTATGCTTTGTGACGCTTTGTGCCCGTGTCTAGTTCATATATTGGCCCCATGAAAGTTGACATGATTCTTTTTAACCATTAACGATAGTAAATGTCATGTGATCTGCCTTTGTGTTGCGATATAACTTAGGCATCGTTATAAATTCAGGTAGATAGTAAAAACATATAATATCCTACAAGAACATTATTTGAACCACTGTGACACGGGTATTGACATGTGTTATGCAAGTCATACTAGAAGTGTAATTGAATGTTTGTGTTCTCGAATCAGCCAACATCCTGTAACTGGTAGGACGTTTGCAGAAGGTGGACCCGGGGTGATTCCTGTCGCCATGCAGATGATCATGGCTGCCCGAGCCAAACAGAAGCCGCCGGTCGTGGCGGCCGTCAACAAGCAGGACAACGCCAAGCTGAAGACGGTCAAATCGATCGTCAACAAGATGGTTGTGTACGACCCGAACAGGAGGATCTCGGCCGCCGAGGCCGCAAGCACTCTGGAGTCGGTTGTCGGTAAGTTTTCTAGTCACTTTCGGGAGTGGGACGCGGTGGCGTTGTGGTTAGAACATCGGACTCTCAATCGAGAGAATCCGAGTTCGAATCCTCTTATTGTCGTTATGCAGCTTGGCCAATTTCGTTTACTCCACGTTTGTTTCAGTTCACTCAGCTGTATTAATGAGTACATGGCCATAAACAGAGATGGATATGTGAACGAATAGTCTTCGTGTAGTAATTGCAGCGTGGTTGAATGCTTCCCAGAGAAGTCGAGTTGGCGTTTGAATGAACAGGTCTGTCAGGAGGATTGGACACCGAGCTATACTAGAACGCACCTCTTTACTTTGTCACGAATGATTACGCACAGCGAGAGAAACGAATGAATATAACAGCGCGGATCAAGCAACAAGTGAAAGAGCGAGTCGGCTGACTCATACGGGCTGTGGGGTGAGCGAACATCTAGACAGACTGGTGGAGATCGACCGGGGGGCTTAGGCTATCAAAAAACCTGTCACACGTGGGTAGAAATATTTAGCAGTCAAAATGAAAAGTGGACATATATAAATTCCCACAGTGAATACGTATGGATGAATTGCGAAATATAGCTAAAATATTATTATGGTGAGAATATGTGTGTGCGTATGTGCGTGCATGCGTGTGTGTACGTGTGTGTGTGTGTGCGCGCGCGCGCGTTAAATGTAAACTTGCAAGCGAACCGATTATTTTGCTTGGTAGGAAGCGGAGACATAGTCGTATTACCAGCAAGCCGCACGTCCGCAGAACCTGAAGCAAAGGCTTTGGTTGCGTTGAGAAGAGAAGCACGAGGTGCCGACAGCGACATGGGGTCTCGCGCCTTGATGACCCCGGGAAAGATGCTTCTACAAGAGGTGACTCCAGTAGTGATATTCATATGTGCACTCTATTCATATGTGCACTCTATTCATATGTGCACTCTATTTTGCAATGTCTTACTAAAAACCTATCTAGGTTGTTGTAACACACACGCACGCATACGCACACGCACACGCACGCACGCAACACACATATACAAATACGCATTAACGAACACATACACAAACAAACATAACCGCAAACAATGCAAACGCTTGTATATCTACACACACACACTCAAATAAACACACATACATTAAAATACAGACACAGTTGAAGGCAAACACACACAAACAAGCGCACGCATGCACGCACGCACGTACGCGCGCACACACACACGATTCAAGAAATTACGTGTGTGTGGAAAAAACATTTAAAATATATCAACACAGCTCTGAGTAATCAGCAAATCAAACACAGCTGGTGTAACATGCTTTCTCAATGATGTATCCATTGGTAGATTCTGAGAGACAGAGTGCGTGAGAAAGCAGTGGAGGAGGCGAGAGTAGATGGGGCAGCCATGTTGGCCCAGTTGCTTGAAGACATGCCGGTCATGCAGATGTTAGCCTATGCCTTGCACTCTGACAGCGACGACACCAAAGACAGCGGTGGCCACTCGTCACAGGTAACCCATATACAGCATTCACTACCCCAACTATACAACTATACAGCAGAGTATTAGAGATAATACAATGTGTGTAATGCTACCGAGTTATATTTGATAATGAAATAATATATGTCCTAATGGAACACTGAGAAAGTTGACGTGTATAATTATAAGTTATCAATGTTGTATTAACATTAATATCGAAGTTCCGTTGAATAACAATGTCGTAGTCGTTGCTACACATGTTAACACTACCGCTGTCGTTGTCGTTATTATCTATGTTCATTGCAGCAACTGTACATGCAGGTGTGTGTTATATGTAGCATTTCTCGGTTGGTGAACGTGTGAGAATTGAAGCTGACGAGGACACGGCGAAGGAACTGCAAGAAGGCCACGGAGGCTGGGCCGACGGCATGAGAAGAGTACGTAGCTGGCTTGGTCATTCTAGTCGTCATTAGTCGTTACTGAAGTCGCATAACCAGTGCTTGTTGTAGATGTCGCCATTGTCAGGTAGAACTACCGGTTGTAGTCGCGGTATCACCAACAGCAACTACTACAACGTCATCAGTAGCAACTAACGTAACACGACAAAAATATGATCACACAAATTACTTGGGTGGCACCAGTGAAGAGACACTAGCAACACAAGATTACATAATTTACACAAAAGGTAAGTTCTGAACCCAGATAGTAACCGCCAATCATTTCATCTGCAGTACCTGGGCAAAGTGGGTGTCATCAAGCGGAAAGTGTTGCACGTCCTCGAAGTTGAATTTGACAATGGACAAACGTGAGTGTTTCAACTTCACATTTAAGGTATCAGTTTATTTCGCTTTCCGGTAATTCATTCACCTGTTTTTGGCCTGGCACCTACGCTAGCTAGGTTGCATTGTGTTGCTTTGTTTCTTGAAAAATACTTGAATGAATCCACCGGAATGTTTATCTTCAGGAACTATTAAAAAATCTAAATATTCACCGTCAAGCATGGCAGTGATTAGAACGAATATAACATTTATTCATATAACATATTTTCTTGGAGGTGGAACTACAATCCCTCTCTACTTCACAAGCTGGATGGCAGCTCCCCTGAAATTTCGTCCATTAGCGTCATCGATTATCCAGACAGCCGATTTAAGGGGTACGTTGATTTTGCATAGCATCCTATGCCACGTATCCACATTTCTTCTCTAAACACACACAAGTGTGTGTGTGTGTGTGTGTTTGTGCGTGCGTGCGTGCGTGCGTCTTTATTATCTGTGTGACAACGTCTCCACACAAAATACAGCAGACGTTGCACACAGTTGCCACTAAAAGTTTAACAATAAAACAGTGGTGTTGATCCAAGTAACGTGAACCGCTTCTTTGCAGCGATGACGTCGTCGTCATCTGTGAAGATGAAGACAAGCTGAAGAGACTGCAGAAGGGACACGGAGGATGGGTGGACAGCATGGCGAAGGTGACACAAGGCCCACAATTGAAATGCACGACGGGTTTATTGTATGATCAAGGTGGGGCAGTGACCGGAAGATGAAGATAGGATTGGAACAGACGACGGGTCGAAAGTACGGCCAAGGTGAAGTAAAGATTGGAACGGACGACTGGTCGACAGTACGGCCAAGGTGGGGCAAGGATTGGAACGGACGACGGGTCGACAGTACGGCCAAGGTGGGACAAGGATTGGAACGGACGACGGGTCGACAGTACGGCCAAGGTGGGGCAAGGATTGGAACGGACGACGGGTCGACAGCATGGCCAAGGTGGGGCAAGGATTGGAACGAAAGACGGGTCGACAGCATGGTCAAGGTGGGAAAAGGATTGGAACGGACGACGGGTCGACAGTACGGCCAAGGTGAGGAAAGGATTGGAAAGGACGATGGGTCGACAGCATGGCCAAGGTGGGGCAAGGATTGGAACGAAAGACGGGTCGACAACATGGTCAAGGTGGGAAAAGGATTGGAACGGACGACGGGTCGACAGTACGGCCAAGGTAGGGCAAGGATTGGAACGGACGACTGGTCGACAGTACGGCCAAGGTGAGGCTAGGATTGGAACCGTCGATGAGTAGACAGTACGGCCAATGTGAGGCTAGGATTGGAACCGTCGACGGGTCGATAGTACGGCCAAGGTGAGGCTAGAATTGGAACCGTCGACGGGTCGACAGCATGGCCAAGGTGAGGCAAGGATTGGAACGGACGAAGGTGAGGCTAGGATTAGAACGGACGCCGGACCGCCAGCTTGGCCAAGGTGAGGCAATGGTTGGAACGGACGACGGGTCGATTGTACGGCCAAGGTGAGGCAAGGATTAGAACGAACACACACGACGGGCCGACAGCACGGCCAAGGTGATGTATTGACCGGAACGGACTCGGACGATGGATCAACAGTACCACCAAGGCGAGGCAAGCATTGGAACGGACGACGGGTCAACAGTTTAGCCACGGTGGGTCAATGGACGTCGATGATGGGTCGACAGCATGATTAATTCGGGTCAGAAAAGGTAGGAAGTATGGGTCGACAATATGATTTGAAATTCTGTTTTTTTTGTTGGCGCATCATTTGCTTCCTCAAAACTTACCATGCCTCGGGTAAAATGGCACTAACACACATTTACGTACAGCATCTTACATTTATAGTGTCTGGGCCTGAAAGCCATTGTACACAAAGTCGACTCCGACGGCGATGTCTATGTGGAGTGCATCAACCAAGACAAGTACGTATTCAATACATGTCTTAGCATTCGATTCACAACTGAGTACTACTAATGTTGAACCCCGACATGCATATTCACTCTTCTGCATGTTTATGTTTGTAAAGCAGTAGTAATAAAGTGTGGAAATGGATCAAAGTAAGAAAAGTGAGTCGTTTTGTAAGGTAACGGTCCCATCGATCTAAACCCCCAAAGATATTCGTATTGCCGCTTTTGTTAGTAAAAGCTAAATAACTGGAAACACTACTTGTATTCTCAGAGCAGAGACATATTTACTCATCTTTAATGTGCCATATACTTTATCAACAATAACAGCAATATTTAACACACACACAAAATGCGTGCGTGCGTGCAAACGCAAATACATGCATGGATACATGTAAGCATGCATTCATGTGCGTGTGCACGTACGCGTTTGTTTATGTTAAATATTGCTAAAGTAAAGTATATGGCACATTGAACATTAAATATGCAATCGCGGATATACATTTCCAGTGTTTATCGTGCACTGCCCAATTGTTCAGGTGGACGTTCCACCCTGATGCGCTGGAGCTCGCCGACACGGACAGCACGGCCATCAGGACAGGCAGTCTCGTTCTCGTCCTCGACGACTACGAGACTGTGCGGGACTTGCAGGACGACCGTCATGGAGCCTGGAACGAGGCCATGCGCAAGGTAAACAGCGCCATTTTGCGGTCAGACGCAGCACAATACTCTTATTCACACGACTATGTGTGTGTGTGTGTGTGTGTGTGTGTGTGTGTGTGTGTGTGTGTGTGTGTGTGTGTGTGTGTGTGTGTGTGTGTGTGTGTGTGTGTGTGTGTGTGTGTGTGTGTGTGTGTGTGTGTGTGTGTGTGTGTGTGTGTGTGTGTGTGTGTGTGTGTGTGTGTGTGTGTGTGTGTGTGTGTGTGTGTGTGTGTGTGTGTGTGTGTGTGTGTATTAGTGCCCTGCACTGGCCGGGCTTTAGGTCCAAGACCGGCCCGGCCCGCAGCCCGCCGGGACGGGCCTGGTCCTACATATTGCCGGCCCGGGCCGGGTCTGGGCTGAAATTTTTTTTTAAACATGGCGAGCTTGGGCCGGGCCTGGGCCTAGTGTGAGCGGGCCGGACCGGGTTTGGGCTGGGCCTAGACATAATAAAACCTTCATACCCAACCCAGATTATTAATTTTATTATTAATAAAAACTGATTATAAATTGTAATTCTGGTTCATGAATGCTTAAAATTATTTCTTTAGTATTACATAGTTGCAAATTGAGACCTTGCATGGAATTATACATTGGAATGCAGTATAACCTCTTCAACAATGGGACTTCCTATGCTATCATTTTAATAATGTGCATTATTTTAATAGAGACATTTCTTATAAAATATATGCATAGTCGCATGCTCATATATTTTTATTGTAATTCTTTAAACATGTACTGGCTTTCCAAGACACTGTGACTGGAGTCGACTCTGTAAAGTGCATATCTTTTGCATGAATGTACCCTTTTGCATAGATCTAATGATCCCATAACAAGATTTGCCATCCAAGCCAAAGGCCCAGATGCAAGCGGACAAGGAAGCCATTGGCTTATCGAGAGTCCAACAATGTTCATCTACATATAGCCCGCCCTCCTGAGATGTGTGTGTCAACCTCGTTTTTAAACATATTCACGCAGCTAGCAGTTACAAAATCTGTAGACAATTTATTCCATTCATTTATTGTCCTCTGTGAGAACGAGTGCTTCCTGATGTCCAATCTACATCGATCCTTTACTAATTTTACCTTATGTCCTCTAGTTCTGCTATCCTTCTTGAGTGAGAAAAACATATTTCTATCAATATTTTCATACCCATTCAATATCTTAAAAACTTCTCCATCTACTACAACTCGTTGTCTTCTGTCAGTCAGCCATTGTTCTATCCAGTCAGTTATGCTATCCCCGATACCATGGGCTTTTAATTTAAGTAGTAATCTTTGATGTGGCACTTTGTCAAAAACTTTCTGAAAATCTAAGTAGATAACATCTACTGGCGATCCCATGTCTATCCACTTAGTGATTTCTTCCAAAAAACATAACATATTTGTTAAGCACTAACTCGCTTTAAGGAATTGATGTTGACATGAATTTAATAATGTATGCTTAACGAGGAAGTCCACCATATGGTCTTTAATTAACCTTTCTAATAATTTACAAATCACTGACGTTAAACTCACTGGCCACTGCCCACATGTTTATATATATATATATATATATATATATATATATATATATATATATATATATATATATATATATATATATATATATATATATATATATATATATATATATATACAATGGTTAGAACCGTCAGGTATATTAGGATAATGTAAACATAGTATTAGCTAAAGAGAAGTATAAATAACAGCATCACAGATAAAAGTATCAGTTATCAATATCGAAACATTCACCAATATTTGTTCACGCAGGTCTTAGGTAAGGCAGGGACGGTGAAAGAGCTCGTTACTTGCGACTGTGTCAAAGTGGAGTTCGGTGAACGTACGTGGGCGATGAATACGAAAGCACTCAAGCACGTCGCCACTGAAGGTACAGTGAACAATGCGTCACCTTGTCGTGTTTGGCTCGTCAGATATGTTTCGTGTTAAATCTGTAATTAAAAGTTTGCAATTAATCTTTTGCGAAGACAACAACTTAAATTTAGATAACAGGTTGTTGGTGTCCTATAATATTCAAATGTTAGTATACTGACATAACTCTATAAACTACACAACTTATAAAGCATAGGACTAAAGCAGGAATACGTAGATATGTAGCACATACGAATGTGTGTTTGCTGCATTTGAAAAACAGAAAAACAATTATGTAGCAGTGCTTAGTAATTTAGATGTTTATGCAAATTTAATACTTGCTTACAGTTTCATAAGGTATTACGAGAATAGAATTTGCCTCGACTTTATTTTCACTTTCTTTCTTTTGCTACAGGCGAAATGATTGCTGCAGTACTGCGGAAACTCTTGGGCTAAACCAGTCAAGACAAGATGAATATTGGCATCGCTCAAACAAATAATCTGTATCCGACCGAAGTGTGACAACCTCGCGCTTTGAGGCAGCTCGCCCAGGTCGACTCGGCGTGTAAGGGACAGACTGCTTGTAAGCACTGCAAGCACACCACAAGAATGCAACACGCACACTACAAGAACCTGATTCTTTGAACTGTTCTAGGAGGGTGCCACTGTTAGCTGCATATATAATTGTATGTAGCAACGGGACATTTTACCACTATACAACAGTGTTTTGAGGACACCTACAGTGAAACCCATTTGACGCACAACGAGGCACACGAACGTAACGAGCAACTGCGACGTTATTCAACAAACATAACTTATTTTGTTTTAAACTTTGGTTTCACAATGGAATATATTACGCCATATTTTTGTTCTGCTTCGCTTTCAACATAACACGAAATGTACATTCAACCAAAATGTCTCAGTAGATGTGGCAGCGAACATGTGCACGAATAATGATTTGTATGTAACGGTGTTGTTTTGAAGAACACAAACATTCGTATTGTTATATGATGTTAATGCACCTACATAGGTATGTTATTTGGAACGATCGATAATTGGAGGTGACAGAAGAATAATTATTTATATGTCACAGATGCACATGTATATTCTTGAAGCCATGTCGAAAGACACAGGCAAATGTTGCACATTTTACAGACTTGTCCACGAATCATATTTTATTTCGGATTAATAAATAATATTAACCAGTCCAGTTGTTGAATAAATTTCTCAAATCCAGTAGAGTGGACTCATGTTAGTCGGGACACCTTAGTCCCCAGTGTATTTGTTTTAAGGTTTCATAATTCACAACATTGATATAGTGGTATATTAGCACTTGGAAATTCCGTTCCAATTAAAATGACGTCAGGATACTGAGGTTTCCGAATTATTGGCGTCTGGGTTAACGAGGTTTCACTGTATACACTATATCTACCAACAACATATCAGTTTTATTCTTTGTCGGGTCATTCATATTTTAACAAGCCAAAACATCCAATCACAAAAAAACGTCCAGTTGCTTCGAAACCTCTGTGCTCTAGAAAGACCGGTTCAGTTGTAGCCGCATTGTTACAAAGTTCGAAGTTCCGAGAGAGCGACGCACGCCTGGCCCTTTGTCCGTGTTCACAACTCGACGCTAGTCGACAGTAGTAGACAGTCAACCCGGACAGTGTCTAGGTCACCTCGTTCTAGCGTCAGTCAGACTGAGCCAAATAAGGAATGATTAATGAGTCAATGACATATTTTAACCGGGTTTCAAGCATGAGTTTGTACAAAGGTTTCTGAAATAGAAAATTTCGAATATTTTTTTCCGATACTGTCCCGAACGTAAGAAGAGACAGTTATTCCAAAAGACCAATTCACTGAACTGACACCCTTGTTTACGACAAGAGAATGCCTAGTCGAGGAATGCTTCAAACGTCAACACATTTTTTTGGAAACGGCGATCTAATTCCGGTTCCATCGTAATGTAACCAGTAGCGAGTTTCAGGCAATAGGATCTCCACTCCAAGACTAAGGGATAGAAGATGCATACGTACAACTCATGAAAGATATATACACAGACAGCTCTGTGACAGTATATCTTCACAAAGAGAGCGAGAAAATAAACATCAAAAGAGGAGTGCGACAGGGGGGATACCATCTCACCCATGATAGGCAAACCTGGAAACAACATGCTGAGGCCTTCGCCCAACCACGGGACAATACGGCTGATATATAGAATAGAAAAATAGATAGCGAGTGTTATAGTGATTTGTGACATCCCACTGAGACGGAATGTCACAAAAATGACGTCAGCTACACCACCTTCATATGTTTCTTGTGATAGGTAAATAATAATCATAATAATCATAATAATAATCATAATGTTTCTTGTGATAGGTAAATAATAATCATAATAATCATAATAATAATCATAATGTTTCTTGTGATAGGTAAATAATAATCATAATAATCATAATAATGTGTATATAAATCATGGATAGAACAGGTATGGTGCATTTTGGTAGAAATTAAGCATATTTTGATTTCCAATGCATCAAGATGCATACCTGAAGAAAACACTGCTGCCTGCGAACAGTGCAGCGTACCAAACGTTTAATGTGCCAAGTCCAACAAAAGGTGCACCCTTTGGTTCAGCGACATTACCAAACGTTTAATGTGCCAAGTTCAACAAAAGGTGCACCCTTTGGTTCAGCGACATTACCAAACGTTTAATGTGCCAAGTCCAACAAAAGGTGCACCCTTTGGTTCAGCGACATTACCAAACGTTTAATGTGCCAAGTTCAACAAAAGGTGCACCCTTTGGTTCAGCGACATTACCAAACGTTTAATGTGCCAAGTCCAACAAAAGGTGCACCCTTTGGTTCAGTGACATTACCAAACGTTTAATGTGCCAAGTTCAACAAAAGGTGCACCCTTTGGTTCAGCGACATTACAAAACGTTTAATGTGCCAAGGCCAACAAAAGGTGCACCCTTTGGTTCAGCGACATTACCAAACGTTTAATGTGCCAAGTCCAACAAAAGGTGCACCCTTTGGTTCAGCGACATTACCAAACGTTTAATGTGCCAAGTTCAACAAAAGGTGCACCCTTTGGTTCAGCGACATTACCAAACGTTTAATGTGCCAAGTCCAACAAAAGGTGCACCCTTTGGTTCAGCGACATTACCAAACGTTTAATGTGCCAATTTCAACAAAAGGTGCACCATTTGGTTCAGCGACACTACCAAACGTTTAATGTGCCAAGTTCAACAAAAGGTGCACCCTTTGGTTCAGCGACATTACCAAACGTTTAATGTGCCAAGTTCAACAAAAGGTGCACCCTTTGGTTCAGCGACATTACCAAACGTTTAATGTGCCAAGTCCAACAAAAGGTGCACCCTTTGTCAATACGCACTGTCACTTCGTTCAGTGACATTACCAAAAGCCACCATCGAGGCCACAGTATGCTTTACGGCACCAAGCAGCGGCTGTTGTAGCACAGCATAAATTGGAAATAACCTAATATGTTTACGAGCCGCGGCTGTACAGGTAGTTGGGTCACTCATTGTAGTGGCTGGAATTGTGCCAAAGGGAGAAAATAGATCATTCAAAACAAGGTCTGATAACGGCTTGTAGCGTGCGACGATTTATGCAAGCGAAAGGTCGATTGACTGACGTTACATACACGACTCAGTATTCTTTACAAAGAATGTTCACATTACATATTCTATCCACCCTTGTTATGCCTGCAATTCTCCGTACCCAGATGTTCCCTTAAACGTATTCTATCCATCCTCGTTGTTCTTGCAACTCTCAACGACGACTGCCCATCATTAAGAGACGAGGCCACCCCCCTTGCTTGGTCTCCATACCTCCAATTTGATATTCCACTCCTCTTACTGTTCTCCAACCTTTCTCCAGGCTCAACCTCATTACTGAGAGCTTCGTCTCCGTCCAATCATCCGGCCATTCGTGTAATTCATGTAAATCGGTGCGTTGGAACGTGCCTTGCGGCTTCCAGATGTGATCTACCTAATTAAGTTAGCCCGCATACGTCGACGTGCAGGGCACGCTTGGGCATTGGGCAATCCAACGTTCTGTTCTACACGCACACCCACACGCCCACGCACACGCGCACACACACAAGCCACGCAGCTTACGAGACGTATAATATGTCATGTTTAAATATAGTACCCATTGTCATTGCGTCTTCAACAAATGCCGGCATCTACCCCATATAATTCTAATGGTTATTGTTGTAGCACAGGTACTTACGAGCAGCGGCTGCAGAAGTAGTTTGTTGACACATTATAGTTGCTGAAATTGTGTTAAGGGAGTGAATAGATTTTAAAGTCATTTTCGTTTTGTAGTGTTATGAACAAATTGTGTACAAAACCTTTTGTTTGTGATTTTTCAACAAACATTATACTATTTTCAATATTATGAGTTTGCTAATGAAAAAAGCTCATTTTAATTACTCTATTACCTTTTATGGTTAGTGTTTTCGTGTGGCCAATTAATATATGTTATGAAATATATATGTTAGCTTTCTTTTGCAAGTTATGGCATCAAAGTATACACAACATTTACTAAACTATTTCCGAACTACTGAGATCTTTCTACGTTGTGCTTTTGTTGGATTTGGATGCATATTCCCAAATCAATGCTTCCTCTGTATAATTTCAGATTAGGGAGTTTGCAAAAGCAAAGCTAACCTGAACAAGGCATTTACCCACCAATATAACAGCATCAAATGAATATCCTTGCCCCTAACACTTTCTGCAGAATTTTTAAAAGTGTCCGGAAAACTATGTAGTGCCCGTAACAATATTAACGTTCTGTAGTCATATTGTGAGGAATTATAATCATGTATCGCATACGTATTGTGTACCTGTGTACCATGACCAATACTAAATTACATCCAATACCAATTGCAATTTCATATTCTGTAGTGTCCGTAACATTTTGCACCGTCATTAACGCAAAAAGTATTTTTAAACATTTATGAACTTTTTAGCAACAAATTATATTATTAAGATAATTATATTTATGTTTCTTGGTAATAAAATAATAACATTCACACAGCAATTATTTTTAATCAATTACCAGATACAAATATCTCACATTTGTCACTTTGTAAGATATATGCCTCCCTCTTCTTGTCTTCTTCGGGGCCGCACGCAATGGTCCAGGAGGCATTTCTCACAACGAAGGATATTTTGATTGTCCGTCGTTTTTGCGCTCGCCAGGTCGAGATTTATAACTGAATTTGTACTCACTCGACCAATGAGTACATAGAGTACTACAGAAGTGTAGTCAACGCATTGTTCTCCAGGTTCGAAACGATTTTAATCTGGTACATCAGACGGCTACGTACATAGTAGCAATATAATCACTCACGATGACAAATAAAAATAACAGTGAAGACATCTATCACTGTAAACCGTAAAGAAAAGTAGTGAATGTAAACATCACTCAAACTGTATACAGATTCTTAAAATCTAGAAGATTTGACAATAAAATTCTGGCCGGAAATTTTGAATTCTAATGCTAAAGCAGGTATGGCCCGCCAGGACCACCCTTACTGAAAATTTGGATGCCTAAAATTCAGCATGACTACACACCTAAGTGTGAATTTAAAATAGTCTTGCCGCTCCCTTGTAAACGCTCCTCCAGGGTATTTATACTCCCAGTTTTCCAAAATCAGACGCCGTCACTAGAGGCGCTGTGGTTGCTTAAATACCCAATACGCTTTACCATTGGTCAACTTGTTAAATCCACCCACCCTCTCAACCACTGGACAATGACGTCTGCCAGTCTTCCTTTCCCAATTTTGCAAGTCAAACTTTTGAACTCTTGGAGCTGCGCCAAATCCAGGGTTCCCAGGGCTCCTTCTCGGTTCCCCAATTACGTTGACCCTCGGGTCAGAGCAATTTAGCAAATGTCAGGATTAAAGGGAAGGCTGAAGTGTCTAAACAGTACCATCAATCTTTGACACCATATGGATTGTGTCCATATCCACTTGGGTGGTTTAACTATAAACTTTTAGAAACCTGTTTTTCTATTGTTAATCTAGGCTTAACACATCGAATAAACTTCCAAATGACTTACTAAACATTAGCGCATAAAAAACTAATTAAACCAAACTGGCCTATACTTTACAACTTGATAATCACCTGGAGAATAGTTCATCAGATTTGGTCATTGTACGAATAGGTTTTTCACAAAAAATGTATGTTTCCATGGTAAGTTCTTGAGATAGAGCAATTTGACCTTAGTTGGCAAAATGCTCATGATATAATAGCTATAGATTAGGTTCAAAAATGTTTTCGTTAACTTCAAATTACTGTATCTCAACAAATAATGTTTGTCATTACAATATTTTGCTTGAAACTTACAATGACCTTCCCAAAGATAAATTTTTATCAAAATCGGAGTTCATTTATTTAGGGTATATCAAGAGAAAAAATCAAGGCCATTGACTTTTGCAACAAAATAGTATTCCACTGCCATGTGATGTCTTAACTTTATTTGAAGACTAACATCAGCACTTCAACACCATGAGGGCCAACTTTATGTATGCTTTTGTGTTAAGATCCAATGCTAAATTGCGGGAAAATTATCAAAAACTTCTCACTTAAAATTGCTAAATCTCAAGATCTTATAAAGGTCCCACTCCAATTTGTTTGCATGAAACTTGTTGATACAATGACCTGGATAATAATATTTTTTTCAAAATCGGAATTTACACAGTTAAGATGTAAACGCACGCACTCACGCACGCACTCACGCACGCACGCACGCACGCACGTGAATGTGTTTCACTGGGCTTGCAAAAGCATCTATTCTCGTAACTGCACGTTTACCACTGAGTGTTGAGGTGTGACGTAAAGCATGCTTATGCATAGCGAAGTGTAATTTTCCTGTGACTCGAGTGGGACGTGCCTAGATCTGCCAAGCTACGCCATTTCGAGTGGTAATGGGTCTAATATGCATGCCTGCCTGTCTGGTTTTTATGCACACGCATGCAAGCACACACACACACACACACACACACACACACACACACACACACACACACACACACACACACACACACACACACACACACACACACACACACACACACACACACACACACACACACACACACACACACATACACACACACAGACGCACGCACGCACGCACGCACGCACGCACGCACGCAATTACCACTTTTTAAATCAGCGACCTAATTTTTAGTAGCCGTCGCAGCGTAACAGATTTATACAAAAACTTAGCATATAATTTGCATAGATTTGTTACAGGGCACTGCGACGGAATGTAACGACATTAACTCCACCATCACGTGACTTGTGTAAATATGTTCAATATATAAGCAGACATGCAGAGTCTGAATTCCAGTGCACTGCGATGCCAAACGGAATAAAACATTCAACGCTGTTGGCTAGCCGTGCAGCTTACAAAACCGTTGCGTTTATAAGTTGCAGTACCCATTGTCAACACGTCTTTGACAAATGCCGGGATCGAGCCCACATAGTTTTTCAGAAAACGAGTGGTTATTGTTGCACAGTTCTTTACGAGCAACAGTCTGGCGACCCATTCTAGTTGCTGGAATTGTCCCAATGATGTAAATAGATGATACAGTCATGTCTCCTTTATCTGGTTTTTTCAGTAATCCGCATGTGTTTGTGTGGGAACTTCATTATAAGATAAGATAAGAAGAACATTTGTATAGCGCCATCAATCTAGATAAATCCACTCGGAGGCGCTTAAATTACATTGATATGCTAAATATTGATAAGAACAAATTAGACAATGGTGATCGTGCGTGGTATTTATGTTTTGCTTATTTGCTTAGCAAGCATACACACCACGCACGACTACAAGTGTCTGTCTTTTTATGTGAAGCGCATCGAGCTTTTACGGAAATTGCGCTATATAAGAATACAGTTATTGTTATTATCATATCATCCACCCGCCCGCACGTCCGCCCGCACGCGCGCGCGCACACACACACGCACACGCACACGTATATTGTATGTTGCCTTCGCATTGAGCCCTGTGTGACCAACGTTGGTTATTCTTGGACCGTAGCCACTGTGCGCTTTCGTTATGGGTCTTTGTTTGCGGTGGCGAGCTTTAGTTTCAAAGGGCTTACAACACAGACATAAATAGAGCACCCGATAGTTTATAGGAGGGTAATTATTAATGTAACTCTGTGGCTTTACAAGAGCATCTATTCTCGTCCGTTGATGCGTACCATCGTGTGCATGCGTGCATATGCATGTATATCAAATATCAGGTCATGCCGTGACGTTGACTGGTCTGACTTGCAACTTGTTGATCCTCCCTGTGGTTACATTCATACAAAGATTCTTTGTTGATCCTCCCTGTGGTTACATTCATACAAAGATTCATTGTTGATCCTCCCTGTGGTTACATTCATACAAAGATTCATTGTTGATCCTCCCTGTGGTTACATTCATACAAAGATTCATTATTGATCCTCCCTGTGGTTACATTCACAAAAAGATTCATTGTTGATCCTCCCTGTTGTTATATTCATACAAAGATTCATTGTGGTAGTCGGTAAGTTGGAACAAGACTAGCGACTTCTCATATCTGATCTACTTAATTAAGTTAGTCCACAGACGTACGTATGCATGGCGTACTTGGGTGTTGAACAATCTTACGTTCTGATCCGTAACAAGGAAACTAGGCCGCGATGTTTGTGAGACAGAGAATCGTTCGTAATCTTGTATCACTACACTTTGGGGATTCTGGCGTCATCCAGTCATGATGCTAAGTGTGCAGGAACGGGCTTTGTGAGGCGACATGTAATATGCCGTTCACCTTCGGTGTGTGTGTGTGTGTGTGTGTGTGTGCGCGCGCATGCGTGCGTGCGTCCGTGCGTGCGTGTGTGCGCACCATGATATTTGTACACGTATAATCAATTGTAATGTCATACACGATATTAAAAAGTAAGTTACCGTCATTGCTATTTACATATCCACCAATGTAATTGTTCTATGATATTACTATTATTATATACAAAACCATTTAATCGTATTCTATAGCAGGAGTAAATGTTCATACAACGAATGTAAGCTGTGTTGTCGTAACAACAGTGTTTCGTGAGTCCACGGTGTTGGTGACTTCAACACTGCTTCGAAACAGACGACGAACCTGTATCATACCAGAGTCGTCTACTTAACAAATAAAACACTATATACGAGAAACAATCACAGCTAACAGTTGTAGAATATATCAATATAAATAGTGTCAGATCACTTACTCCCACACACTCACTCACTCATTCACTCACTCACTCACTCACTCACTCACTCACTCACTCTCTCAATCACCCACGCACTCACTTACGCACCCATCCACTCTCAAACTCTCTCACCACGTATTCAATCACTCAGCCTTCACACCCGGAGTACGTGTCAACCAGGTCACGGGTCAAGTTCAGTGTCACGTTAGACGCCGTCACAGCGCACCATGACTCCAACACATTTCAATAAATCACGTTTATTTCTAGCAAAGAAACATCCCCAGGTGTTTGCAGAAGTTCTATTTAGGCGTACGACCGCGTCACCGTCGGGCACTTGAAGAAGGCCAAGCATGTCGTTGAAGCTGTCAAACGTTACAACAGAGCAGCTTAACTAAATCGTGCCTTGGAACACGGTCACAAGTTTCAAAACGAAACTCCACGGCGCCGAGTTGTTTAATTATTCCCGGCTAATGGTGCAAGCGACTGCTGTATCGCTCGGTTAGTGGAGCCGAGCAAACTGGTACTGAAATCACCTGTTATGTCGATTTGATGGGATAAACCCCACCCTAAAATTTTATTTGCAAACACTATGACCAATAAAAACAACACGTAATTATTATTCCTAGTTTTAAGAAAAAATTGGCTGATGAAAACATTGGAAATATGATATACAATTTGTCACAATAAGCTACAGACCTACGCAAGGAGCCAGTTGGGAATGATACATGATGTCAAAAGTATCTAGCCACCCCTTTTCATTGGCGAAGCTTCTGCCACGCTCAGTGTGGGGCACATCGCCATTCCCTTTGTTGTACAGTGCAACATCTGCCGCACCGAGCGCTGGGGTTCCATGCATAGTGGCCCAGCCACAGCCAGCGGCGCTTGTTCGCTTGTTTACCATTAGAACGGTATCAAGGTAAGATAACTATATTTTTCTTAAGCTTCGAATACATAACAAAGCCGTCTCACTGCCTACAGGCCTACGCCACGTCAAGGTCATAATGTAGTTCCATTTCCATTCGCACTGTCGACTCCTGATCCTAGCATATAAGTATACGCATAAACGTAAACACGTACGCACGCATGAACGCACGCACGCATGCACAGTTTCTTTAACACGAGACCGTAATTAGAGGCGACGCATGGATAGGTCCAGAGACAGCCCAATCTTACATGAAATCGAACAAGACTGCGATCGTTGTTGCAGTTATGATGTATATGTCTTGATCGTGTGTTCTGTTGCCTCTAGCTGTTGTTTTTATTGAACCGTAGCCAACCGTCTTGTGCGTGCGAGTTCATTGTATGCGTGCGTGTGACCCGTGTGTGCGTACATACGTGCGTGCGTGCACGTTCGGTTTGGGCTGGGCTCCTCATGTGAGAGAGATGAGAGACTCGGGGTTTGTACAATGTCACAGTCTCAAGCAATTATAGGTATGAAGTCCCACGCATGTTTTCATAATATTTTAGCAATGAAAATAAAAATATATTGTTTTTCTTCCGAAATTGAGACACACAATACGTTTGTGTTATCCGCCTTTTACCGAAAAACGTGAAACATCAACAAGAGATTTCCTGTTGGAAAGCAGTGTCAGCACGTGTTGAAGAAAAGGTGTCTTCAAAGGTCTCCAAAATAATGCTCCTGACATTCACTTGAATCCATGGGTTGGGGGACTTCTCCGTCCGCGACCTCTGGACAATAGCTGGGAAAATTTCTCACGCCTAAGAACCCTGGGTGGGGTGGCAGCTATGACGATATCACAATTGCTTTGACGAGTTTTGTAACCACGTAGCAACGTCTTTATAACCATTCCAAAGGAGTAGGTTGTCTAATATTGTGTGCACTCTGAGGCTGTTACGTCGGAACTTGGTATTCTTATTTTTTGTTGGGATATCGATGCTTTCAACATAGGCAAGCGTGGGATGTTTTTTTCGAAAATGTTATAGTTATGTAATGTCGTATTGACATCGCTACTTCTATTATGTTTGTCTATGCTGTTGAAAATAAAAACTCATTCATTCATAAAGAATCATTCACTGGCCTATGTGTAGCGTGTAATGGGCATCTGTCACGCCTGAACAGGTATTGTTGTCTCGCCCGACTTCCTTTCTCTCGAGGCTTAGTGCAAATAAAGTACGAGGAATAGGAAAGTTGGAAAGTCGTTGAGCAGGAAAACTTGCATACAGGCTTGCAGATCGGATCATTGCGATAACATTTGGCCTCGTTGGCCTCGAGTCATGCTCGGGATGTCACTGATGATTTTAGAAAACTACCATAGCCGCTACTTGCGTCAGCATGTGACATGGGGCATGTAAGCTAGTGGCGACATTTGCTGTCGTCGGGGATCTGGGATTCGTCATTGACGCTGATTTCTCTATATGACGTCACAGGTTGCGAACGCATATCGGAGTAACTATTAACACTTAGTTCGAACTGCACGGATACGAGACTCCCTAACAACCAATGTGTGCAAATGTCTAGTGCAAAAGCGCACCGAGTACAAGCTATTAGTCCTTGTACAATGTGCGTTTTACGAAAGCACACCGGTGTACCTAGCCTTGCTGCACGACACGCAGCTCCCTACTTCTACTTGATTGAATGATACACACACGTACCCACTCACGTACACGCGCACGAACATTTAATTGAATCGTACAATATTTATTAATTGCTCAAATAGGGCTGTGCCATAACAAATTTACAAGATTTAACAAGATTGCCATCCAGGACAAAACACCCTTACAGCAAGTAGGCAAGGAAGCCATTGGCTTATCCAACCATTTTTTATTTATGTGTGACGTCGCCAAATTGTGCAAACACTGACACGTTGGCTCCAGTCATCTATAGTTCTTTGTTGTGGTCTTATATGTTAAGCCTAGAGAAAATAAAACAACAAACACTATGCCATTTCACTGCATGAGGCTCATTAACGCAAGTCATATCAATTATCAATGATACTCAGGCATGACCCCTCCAAAACAGGGTTGTTGTTTTCATGTTGACTGTGGAATCATGCCTGGCCTAATTGGAACGGTTCCCCTCCCCCTGACCACACGTGACCCATGTCTCTTTGGTAATTTTTTTATTTAAACAACTTAATTGTCCGGAACCTACCTACACAGTAAATGCAATTAACCATAAGAGAAATAGTTATAACAACAATAATTAATTAACTATATTCTCCATAGAATGCATTGGATTACCCAGGGTGCTGTCATATGGTGGCAAGTAATGACACCATCAACACGATTAGCTAGCCTATCAACACAAGCTACAACTAAACTCTATATTATGTGTTGGTGACCAAACAGCTCCCTTACAATCTTCCGAGCTGAATGTCTGACGTCTCGACAGACAACTAAATATACTGCTCGTGGTTTCCACAGTGATGTTGATACATCATGTTCCAGTAATTGCTCCTGCAGAACTTTCTTCAATGAAGTACTTAATACTTCTGCTAGAGAAGTAATCGCCTTCTCTACGGATCCTTCAATATACGTGAAATCACGTACATTAACAGCTTGGTAGATGTGTGGATTGGCATGTTTTTCGGCAGTGGTTGTAGCCGAACGTCGAAGTTCTTGCCGCTCATCTTCAACGTCCATTGTTTGTCCAACTTCCATCTCAGATGTAGTTGTCCTCTGTCCTCTGTACTTGATTAATCTTATATGCCATCTGTGGGTACCTGTGGTGCAACTCGTGGAGTGTGCTTCATGAGCGGTCTGCCCAGAGCCATTACTTCCAGCTCATCTTCAGAGTCAGACGGTGATGAAGTGTCATCTGGTGCTCTAGGTTCGAAGTCTTGGTTGTCATCACTGATCATTGCTGGATTCTCAGTGGTTGGCACCAACTCCTTGATGTCCAACAATTCTGCTCCATGTACGGCTTTGGTTGATCAAAATCTATCGGCTGGTTGGATGATGTACACATTGCTTCCATCCAGACATGACATAACCCTGTATATGGACTAGGTTTCCACGCATCCTATATCTGGGCACGCCCAATGGGATGGTTCTGCACAAAGACCCTTGAACCAACCCTGATGCCTTGGTCATTGGCCTTCTTTCCCTGTCGTGTCTCTCTCGCACGTGTCCCCCGATTAGTGTTACGGCGAACTCGGTCCAGCACGTGGTTTAGTCTCCGACAATGACCCTGTAACCAGCAATGATTCAGCAGGCAGTCTTGGATCTCGTCCAAACATGACAAAGAGTGGTGAATATCCTGTTGATGCATGTGGTGTGGCATTGTAAGCAAATGTCAATTCTGGTAAGTGCTTCGGTCAGCGTCGTTTGTTGTCCTCAGACAGTGTACGTAGTAAGTTGTGCATGATCCCATTAAAGCGCTCACGTTGGCCATTGCCTTGCGGTCTGTACGGGGTTGTCTTTGTCTTATCGATGTCGTACATACGACACAGTTCCCTAATCACACTGCCCTCAAAGCTTCGGCCCCGATCACTGTGAATTCGGCTTGGCACGCCAAACCGAACAAACCAGTTATTTACTAAAGCAGTGGTAACGGCTTTGCTTTCTGTTCCTTCGTTGGAATTGCTTGTGTGGATTTAGTGAATATATCTGTGATGACAGGAACATTCTCACGTCCATCTGATGCAGGCTCCAAAACTGAAAAGTCAATCGCCAAAACATCCAGTGGTGCAGTTGCTACAAGGTTGTTTGTCTTTAGCGAAACAACATCGTTCACACCATCTCTGTACATCACACGTCATTGTTGGCCAGCAGCAGCGCGTCTTCACTAATGCCAACGTGCGTTCTGAACATTGATGTCCAGCAGCACCGTGCGTTACGATCAGTAGTATGTTGCGTAATTGAGTAGGTAATACCCGTTGATTGATTTTCACACCCTCAACTTTAATTGTGCGTGTCAATACTCCGTCTTTGAAAGAGAGCTTAGCCCACGGACCAATAATCTTTCTTGCTGGTTTACTTTCTTGCTTCATTACATGTCTTCGTGTTGGCTTGTGGTCCGGTTGTAGGTACGGTAGCACTTGAGCAATGTCGTCATCTTGTTCTTGTAGTTTCACCATCTCAGTTCTGGTAGACAGCATGATAGCTGTTGTATTACTCTCAACTTGGTTTACAAATACTTCTAACTATATCAGTAGATTCTGATAGTTGAAATCGCCTAGCATACTTTCCTAGTGAACTCGAATAGTCCACCCGACCCTGCCCGAAAAGCGGTCTTTGGAATGTCGTCTTCCTCCATGGCACACTGCGTGTATCCTTGGGCAGAAGTACAGAAGTATCTGGTCCCTCGGAGTGCTTCCAGAGCTTCATCTATTCTCGGCAGAGGATATGCCTCTTTCCGCGTCCTTAAATTTAAATGACGGTAGTCAACACATACTCTCAGATCCCCTGTCTTCTTCCTGACTACCCCTGCCTGAAATGCCCACGGACTGTTACTTTTCTGGATTATGCCTAGCTGCATTCAACTTTCCAAATGTTGTCGCACTTCCTGCTGGAGATTGGGCGGTATTCGTCGATGAGGAATCCGGATCGGTGTTCCAACAGTCAGTGGTATCCCTCGTCTGACGTTGTCGGTGTAGCATAGATCATCATCACCCAAACTGAAAGCACCAACATGTCTGTGCATCGTGGCATTCAGCAGCTTCTTCTATTCTTCAGGGTCGGGTGATGTCTTCTACGTCCAGACTAAATGGAAGTTTTAGTAGATCTTCAGTCTTCGGTGTGATATGTTCTTGTAGTGGACACAACACTCTCTTGTCTAGTGTTACTTGGTGGATCTGACAGTGGCGTTCCGGGTGACCATCACTGTTGTCATGATGCCTAGTCGAGTTCCAGGTGGCCATCCACTACCGTCACTATTGTCATGGTGCCTAGTCGAGTTCCAGGTAGCCATCCACTACCGTCACTGTTGTCATGATGCCTAGTCGAGTTCCAGGTGGCCACCCACTACCGTCACTGTTGTCATGATGCCTAGTCGAGTTCCAGGTGACCATCCACTACCGTCACTGTTGTCATGGTGCCTAGTCGAGTTCCAGGTGACCATCCACTACCGTCACTGTTGTCATGATGCCTAGTCGAGTTCCAGGTGGCCATCCACTACCGTCACTGTTGTCGTGATGCCTAGTCGAGTTCCAGGTGACCATCCACTACCGTCACTGTTGTCATGGTGCCTAGTCGAGTTCCAGGTGGCCATCCACTTCCGTCACTGTTGTCATGATGCCTAGTCGAGTTCCAGGTGGCCATCCACTACCGTCACTGTTGTCGTGATGCCTAGTCGAGTTCCAGGTGACCATCCACTACCGTCACTGTTGTCATGGTGCCTAGTCGAGTTCCAGGTGGCCATCCACTATCGTCACTGTTGTCACGATGCCTAGTCGAGTTCCAGGTGACCATCCACTACCGTCACTGTTGTCATGATGCCTAGTCGAGTTCCAGGTGGCCAACCACTTCCGTCACTGTTGTCATGGTGCCTAGTCGAGTTCCAGGTGGCCATGCACTTCCGTCACTGTTGTCATGATGCCTAGTCGAGTTCCAGGTGGCCATCCACTACCGTCATTGTTGACATGATGCCTAGTCGAGTTCCAGGTGGCCACCCACTTCCGTCACTGTTGTCATGATGCCTAGTCGAGTTCCAGGTGGCCATCCACTACCGTCACTGTTGACATGATGCCTAGTCGAGTTCCAGGTGGTCACCCACTTCCGTCACTGTTGTCATGGTGTCTAGTCGAGTTCCAGGTGGCCACCCACTTCCGTCACTGTTGTCATGATGCCTAGTCGAGTTCCAGGTGGCCACCCACTACCGTCACTGTTGTCATGATGCCTAGTCGAGTTCCAGGTGGCCACCCACTACCGTCACTGTTGTCATGATGCCTAGTCGAGTTCCAGGTGGCCACTCACTTCCGTCACTGTTGTCATGATGCCTAGTCGAGTTCCAGGTGGCCACCCACTTCCGTCACTGTTGTCATGATGCCTAGTCGAGTTAGGTGATTCAGCCAAACGTCCTGTCCACTTTCACTGGCTACACTTTGATCCCCCCGAGGCAGGTGTACGTCGACACTAACTTGATCCACAAGCACTTCGCCTGACATCTTCCGGTTACTAGTACATGTTACTGATGCCACTGTACGAGGGGGTAAAAGCACATACATCTTGCCTGCTACCTTAGCAAGTCCAACGTGGTGCCATGTGGTTGTCTTGACCGTTTCACTTATATGCAGAGGTATTTCGCTAGACCACTCGATCTGCACTTTCTTGTTGTCTCATGATATGTTGAAATCCATCGGTCCCGAGTTTATGCAGCAGATGTGTTGAAATACATCTCAACACATCGCATCCACATATGCCAGGAACTGACTCTTTCTTTGCTCGGTGGGCAGGATTAAGAGAATCTCGCACGACGAGCATTCCGACTCCATTGTACATTTCATCAAGAGCAGCAAGATCTGGCTCGAAGTAGCCAACATATGGTACGCTGAGACTGTTTGTCGCAGTGAGATTCAGAAATGTGTATCAGCCGATATTCTACAGGCTCTAAGAATCGATTATAAAATTATTCTGTCACCATTGATACCTCTGATCCAGAGTCCAACAAACACCTACATGCCACATCTCCAATCTTGATGGTTGCCTCTGGACAATGTCTTATTGTCCTGGAATATATTCTCTCCACGTCCATGCCTTCCAACAAGCCAACGTTTTCCCCCTCCACCATCGCTTTCAGTGGTGAAGGGAATCAGTTTCCCGCCTGCTTCATTCTGGAGGGACGTTTCTGCACTTGATATCTTCCACTTCTTTCTGTGGGCTAGCTGTCTTCTTGGTCGGACATTCGGTGATCATGTGAACCACAGCCGTACCACACGCATACACCTCGCTTGTTGATTCCAACACTCTTCCTCTTGGCGTACTTCTGGCATGTACAAACCAACATGTCGAGCTTCTTCTCAATGGCGTCTAACTGGGCTTGTTGTCTGTCATACTTGTGCTGCAGTGATGTGGCTTTGGGTGCACGTCTTACCTCACGTACTACAGTGGCACGTCTACTCTTTGTAGTGGTGTCGTCACCCAGCCACTTCGTTGCTCTCGCTCTGAGTGACCAGAATGTTCACGCTCGTCCAGATTCAGTCGCAGTTCACGACGGAAATGGAAGTCAACTATTCCTTCTGTGAGTCGATCTGTTAATTCCTTTGCCATGTCCTTCTCGTCCTGGTGGTCCCTCTACATAATCCGGTCAACGAGCCTGACTAAAGCTAAAGAGTACTCCTCAAAAGATTCAGTCTCTCGTTGATCCCGCCCGCAGAACTCTTTCTTCAGGCCTGTGGTTGAGGCCACCGTTCCATGGGACTCCTCGATGGCATCTAACAATGTCATTGCATCACGCTCTCCCCGGAAGCGACGCATCATCTCGTATTTGGCTTCATCAAACAGATGCTCCATGATGAAGTCAAACGTCTGGGTGACGTTTTCCTGGCATTAATGCTAGACCTGATGTCTTCCAGCCAGTCTGTGACATCCACATCTTGGTCTTCTAGCAAGCGACCTGGGAGCTTTGGCAGCTTCCTTTCCCTCGACACATACACAACTTGTGTGCATCCTTCAGTTGCACTGGCAGATGCTTCAGCCTTGGCAGATCTCTCCTCTGCTACCTTCGCTGCATGCTCTGCCTGCTCCACACGCATGCTTAGCTCTCGCTGCTTTTCTAACTCCTGTTTTAAAGAGTCTACCTCTGCCCGTGCACGCCGTAGTTATGCCATGGCAGTTGTTACGCAATGAACCAGCAACAATAACAGTATAACTAAGAGCATAAACAATGAAAGTTTAACCATGCACATTACACACAACAATGCATAGCACACGTGCAAAAGTTCATTCATTACACAGCAGAGCGTACATGTCTACACGGTTGTAGCTCAATAACACTGGAGTGTTCAATGTTCTTGGCAAATGCTTCCACTATAGTCTGTCGCACAGTGATCCAAGAATTTCACCTCAAACGCAGCATCACGAATTCCAAGTCATTACCTCGAGCTCGCAACCCTGCTCGCAGCGCCAAATTGTGACGTCGCCAAATTGTACAAATAATGACAAGTTCGCCCCAAACATCTATAGTTCTTTGCTGTGGTCTTATTAGTTAAGCAAAAAAAATATATATATATATATATATATGTATATATATATATATGTATATATATATATATATATATATATATATATATATATATATATATATATATATATATATATATATATATATATATATATATATATATATATATATATATATATATATATATATATATATATATATATATATATATATATATATATATACAACACTATGCCATTTCACTGCATGAGGCTCATTAACACAAGTCGTATCAACTTTCAATGATACTCAAGCATGACCCCTCCAAAACATGTTGTAGCGACCAAACTGCTCCCTTACATATGTGTAACCCGCCCTTCTGAGATATTTGTTAATTTTTTTGACGCTGTTAGCATTTACAGTATTGGTTATAAACCAGAAATCTAGGTTTCACACGTGAAGTAAGGCGTTCAAACGTCGTGGTTAAATAAGTTTTGTTCTTTCAGTCATTGTCTGCGAACAACTCGCTGGCTGTAACAACTTGCCCCAACACAACTGTAACAACTTGCCTCAAACACAGTGTTTGCAGATGAACGCACGTATTGGCATAACCCCTTATACTACATATAGGGAGGGAGGGAGGGAGGGAGGGAGGGAGGGAGGGAGGGAGGGAGGGAGGGAGGGAGGGAGGGAGGGGGGAGGGAGGGATGGAGGGAGGGAGGAAGGGGAGAGTTCGGCAAGATGTTTGCATACTATGCCTCCCCTTCTTTGAGGAACTCTATTAGGACTTCATCTTCTGATGCTTTGCCTTTCTTCATGTCTATCAGGGCCTTTTTGACCTTGTTTCTTGTGATGTCTGGTACTTGATCCTCATGTATGTTTTGGTAGTTTCTTTTTACTGGAATACAAATATTGATAGAATTATTCTACCCTGCTAATGATTTCATCTCTATCATTTATGATACTCCCATCACTGGATTTCAGGGTAATTATCTGTGATTTTCCAAGTATGAGTTGTCGTTTAGCTCGTTTGAGGCTTCTGTGTTCTTGGGTGGTCTGTTCAGTCTTGTTCATGTTATATTGGCGGATTTCATCTTTCATACGTTTCCTGGTGGTTTTATATGGTTCTGCGTATTCTATCCTTTCACTTCCTTTTTTTTGTTTCAACACGCTTCTCTTTCTCAATAGTTTGAATCTTTCCTCAGAAAGTTTATCTGCTTTGGCATGTGTCTCTTTCCCTGCTACCTTCGTTGCATTTTGTGCGATGGTGTCCGTGATTTTCTCACACCATAAATCTATGTCTACTTTATCATGCAAGGCATCAAACTTTTTTGTAATTCTATCTAATAATCATCTGCTTTTTGCTGAAGATTTTGCAAGTTTACTTGTCGGGTCTTCTTTCTCACTAGTCTCGTCCTTTCTATGCGCATGTTGATCTTGATTTTTGCCCTAACTAGACGGTGATCACTTCCAGTTTTGAACTGAGAAAGCACTGAAACGTTTATCACAATTCAATGGTTGTTGGCTAGGATAAAGTCAATTTCATTCTTGATCTCTCCATTTGGACCTTTCCATGTCCATTTCCGTGTAGGTTTCTTTTTGAAAAAAGTATTCATGATTTTGAAGTTTCTGCTTTCAGTTAATTCTATTAGCCTGTCTACCCTTTCATTTCGTTGACCTATTCCGAAGTTTCCCATGGTTCGTTTCTTGATTATGAGCTTTTGATCCAACTTTTGCATTGAAATCGCCCGTTATGATGGTATGCTGTGTTTTATCTTGGTTCAGGGTATCATTTATTTCTTCACACAAAGCATTTACTTCTACCTCGGGGTGGCTAGATGTTGGTGCATAGACTTGCATAATACGCAACCTGTCTTTTAGAAAGCTTGATAATCACTTGACCAACTCTAGAAGAAGTGCTTTTAAAACTGATGACGTTTGCTGTTAGATCTCGATGTACAAGAAATCCTACTCCCTACTCGCCCTATATTCAGGCAGCGATTTCGTCGCAGCCGAGTGTAGCGACGTCGTGAGAATGTATTTGTAGGTTTCGACGACATCCAGGTATGTACCAGTTAAGCATTTTGTAATTTTTTACTGTACCTTGCATCTACCGTGTTTTCAAAGCTGCACCCCAGTCTTACCAATGGCAATGCATTATTATTATGTCATTCGTCAGTGGCATTTCGGATGACACGGTAACTTTCTTCGAAACAGCAGTACTTTTTAAATATTTATCACCGAAAGTACGTTTTCTATGTCCCCAACATAATAATCAGGCCGTGATCAGTTATCAATATAGCACCATTATCATAATTACAGGCGAAAATGTGTGTCCATCACGAGTATAGGAGCCCAATAGGAAAGTGGCTTACACACAGAAGAGTAATAGTAGATGGTGAGATTTTAAACTGGAAATCGGTTTTGAGTGGGGTACCACAGGGATCAGTATTAGGCCCTATACTGTTTTTAATATATATATAAATGATTTGGAAGATGACATATCTAGCAAAGTACTCAAATTTGCAGATGACACAGAAGTATTCAGAAAGGTTAATAATGATACAGATAAAGTTTACAGGATGATCTAGTTAAATGGTCAGAAAAATGGCAAATGTTATTCAATTTTGGAAAGTGGAAATATATATATATATACATAGGACATGGAAACATGGACGAAGACTATAAAATGGGGGATGCTGTACTATGTAGAACCACACAAGAAAAATACTTAGGAGTAACATTTAGTGCTGACATGAAAGTTTCAGAGCAATGTGGGATTGCTGCTTCGAAAGGAAATCAAATTATATGGCTAATTAGGAGAACTATCACGTATAAGGAGAACCAGCTAATTGTACCCCTGTAAAAAGCAGTAGTTAGACCACATTTGGAATAGTGTATTCAAGCATGGGGGCCATATCGTAAAAAGGAAATAGACAAGCTAGAGAGAATACAACGAAGAGCAACTAAAATCATTCCAGAATTGAGAGAACTTAGTTACGAAAGTTGTTTATTACAATGTGGCTTGACAACACTAGAGACCAGGAGACTAAGAGGAGGCCAAATAGAAGTGTTTAAAATAGTAAATGGTTATGAGGATGTTGATAGGAATATGTTCTTCAAACTTAAAGAAGGCAGTAGAACCACAGGACACAAAGCAACATTAGTTAAGGAGCAGTGTAGGTTGGACATGAGAAAGTACTCTTTCTCACAGAAGGTGATAAATGAATGGAACAAACTGTCAAATGACGGTGTTAATGCTAGTAGTGTGAATATGTTTAAAAATAGAATTGACAGATATTTGATAAGGGCGGGCTACACATAGATGAGAAAATTGTTGGACTCTCGATAAGCCAATGGCTTCCTTGTCCACTTGTAATCTGGAACTTGTTGTTTGGGATGGCAATCTTGTTAAATCTTTGTTAAATCTTGTGATGACAATGCAATAGTTTTAACCCGTGAAATTCCACGATTGGACCACTGCAGTTGCCACAATTGGACCAGTGACCCAAATAAGGGTATGCATCAATATGTGTGTAATTACTCCAATGCAGTTTATTAATTATCAGAAAGTAATATTAGACAAGGGAGCAATTATAATAATGAAAATAAAGAAAATTGCAAAGTGGTCCAATCGCGGGAACTTGTGACAGAACACATTTGGTCACAGGTAAATTTACATCGTTTCGGACTACCAAAGACTTTATGAGGGTTTACATAAATTTGGTGCCAACGGTGAAATATAAACGGATGTGGATAAAAATAGAACTGACTAATGGTGGACCTCCGGGGGCAAAGGCTGGATGTCCAATGAGGGGTTTGTTACTTGGCTGTGACATTTCGTAGATTTTGTTAAACCAATGAAGGAGACTGTTGTGCTCATACTCGACAGCCACGTGACCCACACACAGAATTTGGCTGCAACTGGGACGGCTCGAGAGGCTGGAGTGTTCATGGTCTCACTTCCACCACACACGACTCACCGACTCCAACCTTTGGATGGGGGCCTTTTTCGGACCGTTTGGGAAATACTGTTATGATGCATTGAGGATGTGGATGAGAGAACATGTAGGTAGACCAGTGACAAAATGGCAAGTCGCCGAAATTCTTAATGTGGCGTACAGAAAAGCGGTGTCCCTCCATAATGCTGTTAGTGGCTTCAGGAAGGCAAGTCTGTGACCATTGACCATATACGTATTCCAAGACACCGATTTCGCTGCTACAACCGTAACGAATGTTATCACGGAAGTTGCACAACAGCACAACCCTACCTCACCTCTGACCCTTGTTGTTGCAGCTTAAGCACTGACAGCTGTTGCCATGGAAGCTGTACCAGAGTTATGCCTACCGAAGAAAGAAACTAATTAAACGAAGCAAAGTCGGACCGGAGAAAGCTACGTCTACTTGGTCTACATCCACCCAAGAGCCCAGTACATCTAAGACCACTGCAATTCAATCGAGAGATGTCAAACTGGTCAATGGTGCAACATTTTGTACGATGATAAAATCTACCCAGGCATAATGCAACGAGTAATGGATGTGACGAAATAAACTGTGGCGGTGCAGTGCATGTAAATTGTGGGACAGAACAGGTTTCGATGGCCTCTGAAGGATGACACCGCAGTGTACGAATCGAAGTTGCCACTATGCAAGCATAGTGCGACGAGTAATGGATGTGATGAGACTTTTTCATTTGACTGTTGATTAATTTTTATGTTCCTAATGAACATTATATTTTACTCACGTATTGATTAAAAGTTTGTTCTACATAATTTGTTTATTTGTCCAGTCGAAGAAGACATGGGACATTGTGTAGGGTGGATGGAACTACAAAGATTGTGAACACTGGTATTTATTAGTATACTGTATTTGACCAATGATAACTATTTTTTTGTAATGAACACTATATGTTACTTATGTATCAATTCATAATTATGCTTAGTCCTATATATAATCATTTTATTTTTGATCCAATCGATTGGACCGTTTTGGAATTTTTATTAAATAATTTATTTTCAAAACTCATAAATTATTTTCTTGTGATTAATAGCTTGTTGTTGAAAATAAAATATAAACCCTCCCCTATCATTACGTCAGCCTGTTCATTTCAATGTGATGTGTATAATGTAAATAATATTTCTTAAGGTTACTCTAAAATGTGTATCCATTTCAAAAAGTGAAAGTGGCCAGTTCGTAGAATGGCTGGTAGTGTTTTTTGAGTGATTATTGACTTTTACGATTACAGATTCTTGACTTTTACGATTACAGATTCTTCAAAGACATCATCTTGATTACAAATGCATGCACCGTGTGGAGCACATCATAGAGGATGACATCTCCCGGACAATGCTGAATCAGGCACTGTGTGTCCTTGACCAGCTGCTAATTGTGTGATCAGTCCCGAGTAGCTACAATGACATGCTGCTCATGTAATTGTGAGATTAAAAGCTTTTTCACCCAGTAAATTGACATCTTGGTGTTGCAGCACTTGGAATTTGCATCTTTTAATTTCAAGATGCAGCAGTTCTTCCTTTATGTCAAGTGTCCTGGAAATACACACGTAGGTTGTGATGTAGCACTTCATAAATCGTTGATATTTCATTTGCTAAGTAAAGCCATACTTGAGTTTTTAGAGTAATACACATAAATAGTCATGTTGTGCGTACTAGTGTGTACATATAATACATACTTGTGTTTTGGATCCATAGCATATACATAGGCAAGGCAGATACTAGTTGTGTCATTTAATTAATGTAACAGCTTTTGTGTATCTTTTATAACCTACATGTAACAACGCAGTCAATTCTTCTACTTAAGTCATAATTTTGAAATCATGCATTAGACACTGGAATAAGTATGGGTCATGTGTGGTATGCAGCATTATTTGTATGGATTATTTTGTAGCAAGTAACTATGAATAAGTTATTATAATTTATGACAGTGCATTATCATGCTGTTTTTGCATCACCACTGCTGTAATATATGACGTCTGAAATTCACCAGCCCCATTCATACTGTATATGGTACACACTACCTTACATTTAATATTCTCCCTGGTTTTCTCTCTTTGGGTGTGGCAGGTAGATTGATTGTGTTGGGTGTGTGTTGTATAATTGCAGAACATGTCACTATAATTAGCAGTAAGTTATTCTATGCAGCATAACAATATGTAAACTATTCATGATATATATATTTATTGCTAACTGTGTAACAAAATGTGTCACCACCCCACAAGACATATGCTTTGTTGCGAAATAGTATGAATAATGCGTTGATGGTATGTCATTTATATGTGTGTATTGCTGTGCATGAAGCTATGCAGACGCCGATTTTGCAGTCAAAGGGTGTTGGATGTATAGAATTCCTTGTCCAACGGTATTATATCTGCACCCTCTACTAACATTAAAAAAACAGAATAGATAAAAACTTGGCTAAGATATGGACAAACTTTAAAAGGCTTATATCTAGCCTTACAAATGCTCATTATTTGTAAGTGTAAGTGAGACGTGACGTGTGGGACGGCGTCTGCGCCGTCGCCGTCGGACGGAGCATGTTCATCCTCAACAAGCACAGACACACTGTGACAGAGCCTCTGGCTCACACATGAAGGGTTGTGGATTTCCTATTGTTACGTCACGGATACCGTCCGCAGTCGCTAGATGTCGCTACAAACTGGTACAGTTTCTGTGCATGAAGCATGACCAAATAAGCCTTTTTACGGGGTGACCGAGAGGATTGAAAAATTATTTGAATAGCAGTAAATTATTTTTAGAGTATAGCCAATGCAGTTTGGGAGGAAAAAAGTAATTTCACGTAGCCTTTAAGCAGACATCCCCGATGCCTCAACCTTTCCAGGTTTCAAGTAATTGAGGCTAGGA